>JAPQLA010047201.1:0-11265 GCA_029822935.1 Naso vlamingii | reverse complement strand
GATGCTATCTAGGCCCAGTTCAACATTACCAGTCCTTGAGGGAGGATGCCAGTGGTTCCTTGTCTGGGGATCCAGGCAGGGTAACATTGATTCCAAAGTTGTAAAGTACCGTCCTTGCTGTGAGCTGGTTGCTCAGTGTAATCCTTGCAAAGTAAGCAGCTCCGTGCTAACTAGGTTGTCCTCTGCTTTGGAGTTAGCTAGCAGGCCTTGGCACAGCTGCTAGTGCTAACCCCTGATAGCAAATTTCCCTTAGCGTGGATGTGGCCACATTTGGCTGACAGACCAAAATCCGAGCTTATCCCAGAATTTAACCAATCTACACCACACCTGCGATCTGGCCCACATTAGGAAGTGAATGATGGACCAAATCCAGCCCAAAGCTATAATAGCCTTAACTGACCCATAACATAGCCATGAGTATCCCAGAATTTTACCTAATGACCTACACTAGACTACCAAGGTATATCCAAAAATTTTAAAATGTCAGTGTAATATGTCAAATTGGCAATTTACCCGTCTATATGATTTATCTTAATAAAGCGCAGGTTAATTAAAAGTAGTTTAAGCTTTCGAGAATTTTTGTTTTTTTTACTGCCAATTTGCAAATGTGGCATTTTCTGACCTCTTTTAAAAGCTAATACAACAGTGAAAAAAAAAAAACTAAACAAGGGTAACTTTAAAAAAAAACTGTTTGTGTCAATCAGAAAGAAATTATGTTCAAGAACAAACAGAATTTGGAACTGAATGAAATAGTAAAAAAGGGAACAGATGTCATGTTGCCATTTCATGGGTCTCTTAACTGTCGATTCAATCTGTTTTTTGTTTGGTTTTTTTTTGTCAAAGTTTTCTTCCACCATCTCTGTCACCTGCCAGGTAAAGCCGTATACCATCATTACCTCCACCTCCTTGACTGAAACAGCTGCAGTCACTGGGTTTCGTCCTACAGCACCTTGAGAAAGCAGAACATTTGAAACAGCACAGTTATATCATGACTGCATTTGAAACAGGCCTGTTATATACACACACACACTTGTTTTTCCCATACATTTTTACCAATATATTTCAAGACTTTTCCATATTTAAACATTTTTCCAAGACTTTTAGTTTAATATAGCAATCAGGAGGATGAGAAGGAAGGACAAGGAGGAGATGATGAGAACAGGACAATAAGGAGTAGGGGAGCACGAAGTAGTAGAAGTGTCAAATGTTCATTGCTGAATGAGTTAGTACCTATTTATGAGTCGCAAAATATCATAAACCATGTTTTAGAAAAAGTAACGTTAGCCTACACGTTTACTCTATTAAATTTATATGTACAGAAAGAAACTGTTTTCATAGCTTACTTAGATTAACCAGAAAAATGGGAACTGTTAATGTAAGATACGTTTAGAAACTAGGACTTTTACTTTAAAGTTAATTTACATAACATCACAAAAATAATTACTTCTTTCAATCGATCGTTAACAGTAGTTCACAGGTGACTGTAAATTAGGCCAAACTAGAGAGCAGGAACAGTCATTCTTGAGTTACTGCCTTGTTGTCATGCCATTTACAATGTAAATGAACATTTCAAAACTAACACAAATCTTGTTTCTTCTGATAAAAGTCGGTGTTTCACAAAACAGAACTCCGATTTAATCCAAAATAGGAGCTTCAGCCTTACGTCATGCTTCTGGCGGCTGGACACTGGTTTATGGCTGTGACGGTCAGCAGCAAACACTGTGTTAGCGAAGCAGCTAACGTAGTTGTGTCAAAAGCTATCGTTTTCTGCCGACCACCAAAACCACAAACCCTTGTCCAGTCACCTGTGATAACTCCTGTAGCATAGACTACGCTCCAAAACACACGTCTACTCAACTTTTATTTTTAAGTCAGAGTTCTGCTTAGCTAACGTTAGCGGCATTAGCAACATTTGCTAACTGGTTTATCCCTGCTAAAGCTATCGTGGGACAGCAACCATAACGTTAATTTAATCACTACTAAAAAATTTCTTGTCAGTGTAATCCAGTGTAACCATAGAAATGAGCTCAACATGAACAAAATAAAGATTTAAAAATGTTAAAAAGACACTTACCTAAAAATAGCCTGTCAGATGAAGAAAGGGAGTATAAGACTGAAAATGTCCGCTTTTAAAGTGAAGATGTCCCCAAAAAAATCCATTTCTCACTGGCCATTGGCTGAATGTCCAAAACAAAAACCAACAACAAAAAAAAACTAGGTTGGCTGAGGTGTGGATTTCCACATGCTTGCCCACACACAAGTGCAACCATCATGTATTGGGCTGATGTTTGGTCCCCAAAACATCAGCCCAATACATGATGTGCTTGAGCAATACATGCTCAGTCAGTCAGTCGCAGACATACCCATGTATTGGGCAGGTCCCTTCTGGCACCAGCCAAAAATGCCAAATTTAAATGTGGAAAAGTAGCCTCCACCCCTCTATATATGAATGCTTCATGTCAGCTCCTGCCAGGGTGACAGTGTCCGTCCTCGGCAGCGAGAGGCAGGAAGGACCACTGTTCCGCTTTTTCATGTCTACTCACAGTGATGATGATGTGATTTCAAATCAAAAAACATCTGCATGGTGGGTCAGAATCTTAATCACAACACAATATAACATCTATGTGATTATTTAACAGCTTGTGGACTCATTTTTGGATTTCAGTTGTCTCCCAGTCTCTCTCCACAGTCACTCCACAGTGGGCAAACTGTCCCCTGGTGGTGTAATGACCATTTGTGCAGATTAATTTTGAAAGGGCAACAACCAATGAGAACCCAGTAATGACTGTCTGACCAATCCTGAAAGTTGATCACTCACTCATTCACAGACAGGTGTTTCTAGGACTGGCCTTCCTTGCTGTGGTCTAGCCAAAAATGACTCTGTACAGATGCAGATGCTACTGATTCAGTTTTTATCGTGACTGGATTTGCATGGAAAGTCATATTTCTGAAATGTAACAAATTAGCTCTCCTAAGCGCTCACGACTCTCAGTGTCCTCACATGATTCCTCTTTAACAGCCCACAGCAACTCCGTGACAGATGCTCGTGTAACTCTACGTTACATTTTGGTAAACATTCTGTCATTTTATCAGGTGTCCGGGTAACGTTAACGTTACTTCATTAGCTGGTAAACTAGCTGCAGGTATCAAATGATAACAATATGCTGCCTGTCACAGTAAATTATACAGCTGCATGAACAAACAATAAACACAAAGCACTGCATGTATCTTTCTAAGTTACATTTCAGTCTGTTTTTTGTTTTTGTTTATAAATATTAATAAATAACTTTTACTGACAAATCAATGGGAATTTGAAGTGCTGTCCTTGTGCTCTTCGTATACTTGCTATTCTAAGTATTTATTACCCGGGTTTTATTTTGTTACCAGGAGTGGAATGTGTTTATTTTTGTACAGCCACTGAAATAACAATAATTACCTGAATCATCTGTATATTTTGACACTCTGACGAATAATTACTCAAACTGTTATACATTGACAAAAACTATCATAAAGTACCAATTTTTTTCCAGACAAGTGATTACTGTGCCCAGACAAGTGAAGGAAAATTTTACTTGTCCGATGGGACAAGTGGCTCAAAAAGTTCATGTCAAGCCCTGACACAGCACATAGCTTTATGTAGCTTAAAGGATTTACACTCACTTCCAGCTACAATTATTCAGAATTTATATGAATTAACAAAATTTTACTTACATCAAATTACAGTCAGGGCACTTCCTTTCAAAAGAGGTAAAAATGGTAGTTCAGTTAATTTAGTCCTGAATTAAAAGTTGCTACAGAGGTCTTGACTGTTGTACAGTGACTCTAATACTCTAAACATTTATGAAACCGCTAACTACACACACACACAATAATAAATACTAAATATTTATACACACGGCTGTGGCTCAGAAGGTAGAGGAGGTCATCTTCTTGTCGAGTGTTCAATCTCCGACTCCTCAAGTCAACATGTAGACGGCCACCGTGATGTTGTTGTCGCTACTCACCAAAATGTATTTCTTCTGTATCACTGGTTTAGAGTGACATCAAGCGACGGTTATGCCTCCTACATGCAAGCAGAGGCTGGCAAACCATCTCCGCAGGCAGTGCAACAACTCAGCCTCTTGATTTTGCCAACGTTAAGCGGGTTGTTCTCTGTGCAACACTTAGCAAAATTGCTGATTTTCTCACATTATGTACTCTCAATTTTGTTAGATATTTGGGCAGTGATGGAGGTGTCATCAGCATACACAGCGGAGTTCTCTCCATGTTGGGGGTTTTAGTCATGGGTATACAGAGTGAACAGGGGGGCTCACTCAACTGTGGGGATTTTGGTTTGGACCTCTAAAGCAGAGAAGGTATGACCACCAGTCTGAACCGTCTGAGATCTTTTTATGAAGAAGTCCAAAATACATCTACAGAGTGTGACCCTCCAACCATGAGAGCTAAGCTCTCCAATTAGTTTCATGGAAGAGTTGTTTTAATTGCTGAGGTGAAATCAACAAACAGCATTCTGATGTAGATGATGTTATCTTCAAGGTGTGTGAAGACTGAGGAGAGGGCAGAGGAGATGGGATACTCTGTTGACCTGTAGGTTTAGAATGAATGTAGTCTCGTGATACCGGAAAATCAGAGATCTCCGCCTACTGATTGTCTGGGGACGTCAAAATGCAAGGCAGCTCCTGGGACGGCAGCGAGAACTGCTGCTAACAAATCAACGCCCCTTCCATTTTTGAAAAAGAGACGCTATCCTGGAAAAAGTGCGTTCCCCTTTTTTCCTCCGTAGGGAAACAGACTAGAGATATAACGAATCACTTTGTAACACGGAGAGAACTTTTTAAAACACTGAAAATGGATGCCCAGAGCACACATCATGTAATGGTACTAGACCCTCGGGCTCATCATTCTGGAAAAGGCTTACGAGTGTCCTCTGGAGGAACGGGAACCCCTTTGAGCTGCTGACTAGCTGTTGTTTCTTTTATCCCTTCACCTTGTGCTAGCTTTACCCGGAACAAAAGTGCCAGTTATCTCCACATCAGCTTTGCTAGGTCCATAACGTCACAAAAGCGTGCGACAGCTCCCACATACTGCTTTGGGTAGTCCATATCCCGGAGTAACTCGTCCTGTAATGTCCTCCAAAGCCAATGTATAGTCCAGCTGGACGGATGAATCATGTCCTAAAAAAAGATTATGTTTGTTTTTAACTGATGAAAATGTCTCGCCACTAATGCGATAAACATTAACAAACTTTCAGGGAGTTTTCTTTGGTGACTGCGACTGAGCCATCCCATAGTACACGTGTTGCTGGTCGGACTGTGTTTACAAGCACAAGACTTCAGCAAGTCACCGGCCCCAACATGAAGGACCGCCCTAAAGACTTAGGATTGGTGCTGCAATGCAAGGGGTTTTTTTTTAAACTCTGTTATTGTCTCCACCCAGTTCAGCAACAAAAGCTGCGGGCACGTCATCAGTCTCTAGTTAAGCAAAGTCTCTAGTTAAGCAAAGCATCTAGAGACTGACTTGTAAATTTAGAATGAATGTGCTGGAGAAGCAACGTTTCAGCTGTGACCAGCAGCTCTACAGGTTGCTCTGTCGGTCTGTCAGTTGGTCAGTACACAAAACTTCCCCACTTTATGGCAGCCACAGTTTTCGCCCTAGGAGGCTGAAATTTGACATAGATAAAATGTGTGTGTGTGTGTGTGTGTGTGTGAGTGTGTGTTTGTGTTTATGCCAGTGGGAGTGACCTGTAACAAAAAGACACATAACTTCTAATCAGATTCATGTAACAGGGCCAAACTTTGAAGAAACACACACACACACACACACACACACTTTCATTAGGCCTAATCATAGCTTGCCCTGCACCCGCCCCTACGCTTCCATATCTCATATATCTCATTAACTGTTTGTCGACTGTAGACTCTGGGGAGGCATCATTGCAGATCATTTTTAATTCTTCACCTTCTTCCTTTCCAAATACACAGTCAAGAAAGGATGTAACACTTATGAGGTATCTGTAACATTTTGATGACATGTGATGCCTAAGAGTGTAACATGTTCAGCTGCTGGTCGCAGCTATGGCCAATTCGTACTTGTTTACAGACAATCAGAATGGGGGGTGAGTGCCATTGGGGTGGCATTTAAACTAGACACTGCAATTTATTTATATGGTAAAGGTGCATTCATGGCAGTCTTGAACAAGTGGGAACACTCTCCTTTGACACTGATATGTTAAAAATATCTTCAGTGACATCCAAAAGTTGATTGGTACATGTTTTTAGAACACAACCAGAGATGTTATCAGGCTCAGCAGCTTTACTACATTCACTGCTGAGCAGGATTCTTCTCACATCCTCTGTGGATGCTGAGAGTGACCGGTCATCTGGAGCAGAAGTAGACTTCACAGCTGACTCTTTTTTGAAGAGAGTATGAAATGAGTTTAGCTCATCTGCCAATGTGGCAGCCTAACACATGATGGGGATGCTCCTACATTTATAGCCTTTGAAATTCTGGACCACTTAACACGTGTCTTTGGTGTTGTTGGTGTTGAGATCTCTCTCCAGTCTCTTCTGATGTCTCTGCTTTGCCTCATCGATGCCAGCTTTCAGTCTTGCTCTGATCAAAAGGCTTTTTTTTCCTCTGCAGAGAGCTTTGTGATTTGCTGATGTATAATGTGACTGCTGATTTTTATTCCTCAAGATTGAGGTAATTCTGCTTTGTGGCAGCATCTCTGAATATGTGCCAGTCTGTGCACTCAAAGCAGTCTTGAAGAGCTGCTGTAGCTTCATTTGTCCGCACAGTCCATAGATTAGATATCCAGTATTCTCTTTATATCCATCAGTTCATTATTCTTGTCTTAGGGGTTTCACTGCTTTGAGTAAGGAAAATTTAAACAAAGGGCCTACCAGCATGGGAAACTGTAATTAGTCATCAGTGGAGACCCACGTTTATTATGTTCACGTCACCTAAATCACAAATATCTGACGCACATTTAACATTCTAAAAAGGTGCTGTGATTGTGACTCTAGGTCACAGTATGATAGAGGTCTGACGTAGTGGAAATGAAATTCTACTGACCATATGCCTATATACAGGGAGGTATTATATGTAAGGTGCTCTTTGTAGGCAATTTAAGATCATCTATCATTCAGCCCTGCTGTTGTCACCAGTGCAGCTGTCTCCAGCTGACACCCTGACGTGTAAAAGCCATCAAATGTCAAACTTAAAAGGGTCATTTTTAATATATTCTATGGAACAAAGAATTGGTCCACAGTACTGTCAAAGTACTCTTACAATCGCTTAAAAAAGTCTTATTGCTGGAAGGTCTATAGAAATAAAATCAGCCCCTTTCAAGCCTGTCTAGTGGACTTCATTCTGCCAAAGAATGTTGTTCTGAATGATTTACGAATCAAGAAGCTAAGCACACCACAAAATGGAGCTTTTTCAGCTACACCTTGACCACATTTGCACCTGAAAGCTGCACAATACAATAACAGTCCTAACTGCAGTCACTGAGCAGCTCCGATGGAGCAGTTGGGGTTGGGGGCCTTGCTCAAGGGTCTTCAGTGGTGGAATATGAGTGGGGCAAGCTACCTTCACTTTCACCACCCACATTAATCCTGCTGGTCCGAGGGGTTGAACCCACGACCCTCCTGTAACAAGCTCGCTTCTTTAACCATTAGGTCACCACTGCCACTTAAAGAGACTTCTACTTTTTGCAAAGACATTTCGGAGGATCATGAGATACTTTTGAAGTGCACAAGGTAGCTACAGCTTAAATGATGAACTTAGTGCAACTTGACTCAGAAGACTCTGTAAAGGCCTGATGAAGGTTGATTTGCTCAACCCTATTCCCTGACATAATCATGGATGTTAAATCATTTTGCAAAACTCCAAATTCATTTTTTTCCTACATCCAGTGACATTTTTGAATAGCGCATGTCAGTTACAGTATGTTGAAATTTAGAATAAAGGATTAGAAAATAAACTATGGTTAAGATATAATTTGGGCTGGGCAAGTCAACCCATATGTTAACAGAATAATTTTACATTCTGGAAATTATTTGGTCTCTGTAAAGTTAGTGGAGAAGTCTAACTCTGTGCATTTGGAACTAGTGCCAGCAGTTGACTGGCTTCGTTTAAAGACAAAAAGCAGGGGACCTAGCTAGCCTGTTTCTCTCTGAGATCAAATATACACGTTGATATCTCCAAGATCACTAATTACCATGCTTATTTTCTCATTTGCATAATCTGTACACACAAGTTAAAATGAACAATCAAGAAGTTGAGGTTTTACTGGGAGTTAGAGTTGGGCATCGGCAATAGGATTAAACCATAATGAGGGCCCCAAATATGTAAAGTTCTATTGTGAATGAAATGTTGTTGTTGTTAGTTGGGTTTACAAAAACAACTCACTTGAATACTTGTCCTCTATCTGTTTTCTATCCTCCTATGTCCCTCACTGCACTGACAATCGAACATTATTATATTAGGCAGCTATTGTCGCTGCCCTGTCTCTTACTGGCTGTTTAGACTGGCGGTCAGACGAGGGGGTGGGCCTGCTTAGTCAACATCAGTATAAAGAAGTGCTGGACTGATGACTGAGAGATCAGTTTGAGGAGATTCAGCCAAGTGCACATGAAAGAATCAGCTGAGAGAGAGAACCAAATGATGCCAAGTGTGTGGAGTAGTTAACTGTCGAAGGAAAATCCCCTTTCATCGCCAAGTTACATTTTGAGTTTTTGTCTGAGTGGTAATTTTAATACAATGAACTGACAAAGGAGTCCGAAAGAAACAGGAGGAGACGGACTACAGACGGAGCTGGTCGAGTGATCCCTGGCATGCCAAAGCAGATCACATCCCACAGAAGAGCGGCAACAGGTAGGCCCACGCTTTGCTTTCCTTAGCCTGCAGCCAAGCTCTAACTACACATGTACGGGCCGCCAGGCTCCTAGACATTAAAGCCAAATCCCAGAGGTGTGGTGCCATGATGTATAGGGGGCCGTACATTATATATATGAGGGGTGATGAGGGCAGGGTATGGTTAATTTGAACATTTCATTTTGAAAAAATTTACAGCCCTCCCTGACACATATTTAATTTTCTCTCGTCATATGTACATCCTGCAGTCTCTGTTGTTGTGAGAATGGCAGTACATGTACTCTATGGTAAGACTACCAACATCTTCTGCACTGTACTTCACCACATCATTTATTTTTCATATACATGTTTCAAGACAGGCAGAAGGTCACTATAAACTGTGAGACTAATTTAACACATGTTGCAAAGTGTTCGCCACAAAAATAACTGTATCTGTAATCCGCCATAAACACGAGCACAGAACATTGAGTCCAATGGTGCACAACAGGCAACACCTACACCCAAAGCATTTATACTGAGAATACAGGTTTTCCTTGGCTTATAGTTCCAAAACCAAAACACAATGCCCCAAGGTATGCTGGGATTAAATCTTAAATCCACTAAAGGGCAGCACCGTCTTCGCTTTGAGAGGAATTTCAGGCCCTGGCGGACAGGGAAAAAAAAAAAAAAAACATTATTGAAAACTACGCAACATTACATATGGCTACTCAAGGCACCACAGTGCTGATTATTCTGAGAGACTGTAATACCAAGTCCTATTAGCTTAACTAAACAGGCAGGGTCCTGCTCAACCAGTTAGATTAGTGGCAGTAGAAAAGTAGGATGGGCCAAGAGGATGCCTTTGTTGGATACGAGAGTCTCATCTCCAAAGGAGTCTACTTGTGCCAGCCACCATCCTCAGAGACTCCAATTCCAACAGACCCTGCTTCAAAAAGAGTGAGGTGGAACAGCAGAGTTCCACCTTAACAGGAGACTTTGTTATCGTATGAGGAGTAGGTCTGGATGTAAAAACTTGCCTGTGGGTGAGTAGTTATGTGAGTGTAGCTGAGGTGGAGACCCTCCCCGCCGATGCATTTGACCTGGAGTTATGAAGTGATGTGGTTGAGTTAGTCCCAGGTCAATCTGAGCAGCCATTGGATTCACCTGAACTCAGCCAGCTGACTCTTCGCTAAGCTCTGCCCTCAAACGCAAAGGGGCCAATCAAAGCGTAGCATTTGCCAGCTGTGACCGGCGTCTGACAACTATGAGGTTGTTTCCATTGAAACTTCTGCAATCTTTTCAGATTTTTGTCCTTTTCAGACTAGTTCTGTGGATTTTGAGCTCTTTGTAGTTAAAGTTCAGTCTGGGGCACTTTTAAAAGTGATGCTCGTTATTCGGCGAGATTCAAAGGAGATTTACGTTCTCTACCTTTCGAAAATCAAACGCTGAAAAATGTAACATTACGCTCTGGGCAAAGCTGTTCAGGCGTCCTCATTCCCCGTTGAACCCCTCACAGTTTAACAAGCACAGCTGACGTTACATCTGCTTTGGTAACCCTTCGATAAACACTGAGGCCATGTTATGTTGTTATTAGTGGATATTAGCTGCTTGAGTTACTTTTAGCTGTTAGGAGCGCCAGCAAGCCTGGCTAAGCTAAAATCTATGACTAGAGTCTGGAAATAGTTCTCAACAGCTTGCGGCGTTTAAGCCAAATTCGAACCCGATAAAAAAACACAATGTTTTTTCTATATTTACACTTAATGCCATCAATACGTTATACAAATAAAAAGTGCAGATCTTAGTTCGGTTCATGGCTTATTTCTCCTTCTTTCCTATTTAAAACCTGAAAATAAGATTTGTTTAGTGTTTCTCCAGGTTTGCTGGTTGGGGTGGGGGGGGTTGGTGATTAGTACGGAGGTGGGCGTCTGGTGGTGTACTCGACGCAGTGAGGGGGGGGGACTTCATCTTAAAGATATGTTTTGATGATAGACTACAAGGTTACAGAAAATTTGGACCAGAATCACCAAACACTTAAATGAGTCGTATTTTACAAGCATTCCTCAGCTTAATGACGGAGCGTACCGACTTTGTGCTCAACTCTTGTTACTGTCAATGAACCCGTCTGCACTTCTTCACGTTTACATCCAGGCAACTAACGCTGTCATTTTAAAAAGATCTCTGTCTATTCTGAAGCAAAAAACTTGCCTTTTAAAACAAAAATGTAGTAATGGTAGTGTTGATGAGCCACATGTGTGTGTGCAAAGCTGTTTGTGTGAAGCGTGAATAAGCCACACTGTCGGTAGGAACAAGAGAGCAGAGCAGAGTCATCACTCAGGACAGTGATGCGCATAACAGACAGTCACACTTTGCTGAAATAAAATAAATGAGCATTTAATTCCAGATATAAAA
>JAPQLA010046729.1:0-11285 GCA_029822935.1 Naso vlamingii | reverse complement strand
GGGGAACGGGAGCGTCGCGGTAACCGTAGTAACTCACACACACACACACACACACACACACACACACACACACACACACACTTGTCTGTGTGGTCACGTCTGGTTTCCCAAACTACAGAGTGGCCCGAGGTTCAAATGTCACAACGTTAATCGTGCGTTAAAAAAAATAGTGCCGTTAAAAGCATTTTGCGTTAACGCGTTAATAACGCGTTAACTTTGACAGCCTTAGTTAGTACAGAAAAATGTTAAACAGAAATGCATTGTACAGTATATGATATATGAATATGCACAATATAAGAATAATGACAATTAAGGTTGCACTAGATTTTGCGGCAGGGCCCTTTGGAACCTCAAGGCATCATTTGCTTTGTAATTTTGTATAGCAGTGGCTTAGTGGTCAGCACTGTTGCCTCACAGCAAGAAGGTACTGGGTTTCAATCCAGGTCCTTTTGCCTATCAGCAAGAAGGTCCTGGGTTCGATACCTGGCTGGGGTAGGACCTTTCTGAGTGGGGTTTGCATGTTTTCCCTGTGTCTGCGTTGGTTCCCTTCGGGTACTCTGACTTCCTCCTGCAGTCCAAAGACATGCAGGTTAAATGGTGATTCTAAATTGCCTGTAGGTGTGAATGGTTGTTGGTCTCTATATTACTCCTTTTCCAATGGTCAAAAAACCCATGTTAACCCACTACGATCGGGGTTTTGTGTACAATGGGGATAGGTACACTCACCATTTGCACCTGGGTCAATGACTCTGCTGTAGACATGGGTTTTTCTCACATCAGCTTGGTTTTTAATGTAAATGTAAGACCTGGGTCAGCATGCTAATTTTTGACGTATTTCCCAATGCCTTTCTTTTCCTTTTTCATCTGATGCGCATTGTCATCTAGGTTTGGAGCAGGATTTCAATTTTTGATGGACTGTATAATTACAAAAGTTAACACTAGTGGACATAGAACTGAAAAATGTTTGCTGCCTGACTTGTGTCTTTTTAAGCACAAAGTGTTTCTGGTAAGACACGCTTAAGACAACCTTAACTGCGAAGTGCACTGCTCGCGCTCTCGGTAAAAGTCAGCCTAGCTCACCCCACACACAGCGCTCTCTATTTGCAGTCAGTTTAAACAAATAATAATCCAGCCAGATTATCCGACATACAGAGATCATTCTGCAGCTGTGGGCATAAGAGTGCAGGGCACACAGATTATTTTGTGACACAACAGTTTATGGCGCTCATGACTCATATTCCACTCTGCAGTCGTTAACAATATTGTTTTATCTTTTCTAATTTGACGTAAAGACAGTTTGAGAACTTCCACTTTCATACAAGCTGTGAGCAAAACAAACATACTGTAGAGCATTTCCACCCAGATCCAACTTTTGTGAAGCATGACACCCAGATTAATTTCTGATTCATCTGCATTTGTCATTATAGACCTGCTAACTTTGGTGGATTAGGGGTTTTAGTCAGCACTGTAATGAACTGGCGACTTGTCCAGGGTGCACCCCACCCTCGCCCAGTGTCACCTGGGATTGGCTCTACTCCCCGGATAATGAATGAATGAATTTGGTACCTCAACCTTTAATATTCTATGCAATTTATTGCCCCAATAATTTTTTCTCCAGTTCTAATTTTGAAATGCCAACACAGGGTATCCTGCAATATTGATTACAGATCTGATACCAGTGCTCTATTATCCCTGATTAAAACCCTGTGCACCTCACTGCATGGAACTCATTGGAATCATTTAATGTAAGGCAACCTGAAAACTGAGTTGTAAGGCAACCTAAAAACTTGTTGCTGGCCTGCTGAGACTGAATTCATGTACCTGAAAGTGGAAATGTCAAATTTTATTTTGATTCTAAAGTAAAATCTAAATGTAAATCAGGTTATAATGGATTGGTACTTTTGCTTTAGGCAATAGAGTTGATAAGTTAAAAAACAAGTTAAAGACATGCTGAATAATCACATCATATTGCAGTTATACTCTGGGCTGAAGCGTGAGTGTAAAGCTGAGAAGATGATGGAAGAGAGTGGGCTTGAAACTACACCTCCTGCCAGCCCTGCACCACCTCTGACTGTGGCTGCTGCAGTCAGCTCACCACCAATGACCACAGGTAAGCGGTGACCTGTGAAATGTGGCTTTGTGAGGATACCATGTTCCCTCGGCTTGTGCTTTTTAAAAAATTATGATATCAATACCAGTACTTCATTCAATACACATCACATTCATGTGTTCAAGCACATAACCACCCACCAGATTGCCTCCCAAGGCAATTTCTGTTTGAATAACATAAAAAATAAAATTGTTATGCTGTTTTCGGTGTTTTCCTTGGGGATCGATCAATCAGTCAATCAATCTATCTATCTGTCCGCCTGTCCGCCCGCCCGTCATGAAAATTACTGCTAAATATTATATAATTTAAATAGCCTAATGGACATAATATGGTCTTTGTGAAATATAGCTTACAGAACGAGCTCCTGTTATTTGCCATTGGCCAGAATCTCTTTCGAAATGACGACCTTCCCCTTCAGTTCCACCAGATGTGTGTTCGGCCTCTTTCCACTCCACCACAGTAGCGGAGCTGATAGGTTTGCGTTGCGTATCTGGCTGCAGCTGCAACAATCCAAACCCTCCTCAGTAGATATGCATGGCTTTTATTTATTTTTGCCAGCTACAGGTACAACATTAAAACATCTGGCTAATTCTCAGAATAAAACACTTTGTTTTGATGCCAGATCATATATCACTTAACTTTGTAAACAAAATGTCATCATGTGCTGAGCCAGGCCTATAGTCAACAGATCAGAGTTTTTTCAGAGGCTGCGATCGTGTGTGATTCGGTACTTGCAAAATCTTGATGGTCTCACGACTCCAGCTGTCTAGCCATGCTGCGCTCTAAAACACAGCTAGTGGGTGTTGATGTATAACAGACCACAGAGCAAACCTGCAGCAAAACCTTTCCTTAATGCACACGCAACCAGTGGAATCCTTGGGTTAGCTATTGAGAAGCAGGGCAAGTATTGTCCTATTGACTAAGGGTGTTCTCATACCTGTACTTTGGTCCATGTGGTCCAAATCAGCAGATGAGTTGCGACACGTTTACATTTTCCCTTTGAATTGATTTGGTTTCACACAGTCAAAATTTCAAACACACTAAAATGTGTCAACAAAAGCTATGTGGTGGCTGTCATTCCGTGTCAGTCTGTGTGTCAGAAGTCACATCAGTCATATTGCCTCACGTGCAGCTGTGTAACAATTTACAATGTATATCGTCCCTGCTTCAGGATAAGCGTTGATTCATTTTTGTGTCAAGGCAAACTGCTAGCTGCTTATTTACAAAGTTGTCCTCAGCCCATAATACACAGTGCAGCCAGCTACAGGAGCTGGTTTAGTCCGGAAGTGTTAATTCCTCCTGAAGTTTGAGCGAATCAAGGTTGTATCATGTTATTACCATAAACTAACCATAGCAGAGACCATCTCTTCAAACAGGTTTCAGTCCGCTTGTTTTGGTCCGCTCCAAAGTTTGATTACTGTTTTAACATCCACCCAAACGAACCACACCAAGGGGGAAAACGAACCAGAGTTTAATTAAACCACCTAAACAAAATAAGCTTAAAATAAGCTAGACAAGGATATATTGGTATTGGCGTGTAAATTCTAATAAGTCTTAAATTCTTAGTACACTCCGAAGTCCATATTAAGTTGTGTAATTAGTAAGTAGGCTTAAACATGGGAACTGAACTGAACTGTACGGAACACTGAATGCTTGACAAAAGGCACAATGGAAAACATCTCAGAGGTGTTGCTTGTGTTTCAGGTCTGTCCAGCCCTCTGTCCCTCTCAGGCACTAGCTTTGTCTCCATTCCAAACCCCTCAGTGTCCACCACTCCCCCCCCTGTTCCCTCCTTGCCTACTTTTAGCAGTCCTCTCATCTCAACCTCCAGTTTGCCCCCTACCTCCTCACTAGCTTCCCCCCTTACTAGCAGCTCTCCTTTCCCTCCCTCCACTTCCCCTTCTTTGCCACCATTGGTCTCCACCATCAGACCCCCTCCTCCATTGACTGCTGGCATATCTGCCCCTCCCGTCGGCCCACCAATATCCAGCTTCTCATTGAGTGCAGGATATGACATCACACGAGGTCATGCTGGACGGACACCACAGACACCACTGATGCCAACATTCTCCAGTTCTGCCACCATGCCAGGTAAGAGCCATGCTTGTCTTTCACACACCATTTACATTGTCAAAATTACTCATTAAGTCAGGCTTACTTAGTATATGATTATCCATAGTTAATCCTCCTAGCAGTCCTTCAGTACTGATGCACTGTAAATAGAAGTCAAAGTCAAACAGTACATACCATGCTTACTAATTTGATGTAGAAAAAGTTTGTGGTTATACCCAAGTTAGAGCTCAAACCTGTAATTTCAGTTTAGGTATTCCAACCCACATATCGCTGCTGTCTGGCGCAAACCTTGTATCTCCAAAATCGCTGTTTTTCAGAAATTAGAAAAAACATTGTATTTTTAAAATGATTGAAGACTCCATTATCAGAGTTCATGCTGTGTCTTTGAATATGGTGAGATACTTGTATGACTCATTATACTGAAAATATTTTACTTCAGTCAAGCTTAAATGGACATAGAAGGATTTGGATCAGCGAAAGTGGAGATACGTGTTTTGTCTGTCATACATTTTAAGATCAAGTTTCACAAGAACAGGCTATTGAACATAAAAGTAGCAATGACTTCACAATAAAGACAACACTAAACTGCACTCCGACTTACAGTGCTTTACCAGCACTCCTCTCTGCTCACACATCTTAATTTTCAAAATATTTTCCTTTGTGGATTTCTTGAGTAAAGAAAACGATCTATAAACTTGTCTCTTTTGTAGATGTTTTTCTTTCCACTTCACCTCTGCTATTTTGCTGTTCTTCTGTTTTGCAATATAGGGGAGTGTGGTGTGCAATCTGCGTCCCAGCAGAAGCAAAGCAGGAGACATGCCATTTTCGAACGGTGAAGCTGGGTAACTCAGCAGAGCTAGATATGGATCAGAGTTACTGTCTCATGCTTTCTTTAATAGCTGTTTGACGATGTGTACTCCTTTCTCTGCTTTACCATTAGATTGGGGATGCAGTTGGCTCGAAGTCACATGTTCAAAGTCATATCCTTGTGCAAAGTTCTGAAATTCCCTGCATCTGCAGCGTGGTCCGTTGTCACTGTAGACACTCTGGGGAATTCCATGTCTTGCAAAAATTGATTTCATGTGTTTCATCATGCATGAAGCAGTCATACATGATGAAAGCAACACCATCTCCTGATAGTTTGACAAATAGTCAGTCACCAACAGGTAATTTTTCCCATCCAGATGAAACAGATCAGTCCCAACTTTTTGCCATGGTTCGTCTGGGACAGCTGTTATAGCCATAGGCTCTTGTGGCTGCTTGGCCTGATATTTTAGGCATGTATCACAACCTGAGACCATCTGGTCAATGTCTGCGTTAATTCCTGGCCAATAGATGGCTGTTCTTGCCCTCCTCTTATATTTATCTACACTGAGGTGCCCCTCATGCAGCCTTTTCAGCATCTCTGGTCTCAGTGACTGAGGAATGACGATTTGGTCCTTTCTAAGGAAAAGTCCATCGATAACACTCAGTTCTGCTCTGATGTTATAATACTGTTGACAGTCACCTCTAGGCCAAACTTTCAGGCCCAGATTCTGGATCACTTTCCATAGCACAGGATCTCCCTCTGTTTCAGCTATAATATTCTGGGATATCATATTAGACACAGGCAGTGATTCAGTGGTAAGTTCCACGTGAATATTTACATAAGTCTCTGTAGAACTGCCACTCTGTGTTGTCGCTCTGGACAGAGCATCAGCAAGCAGGAGGTGTTTACCTGGTGTATAAATCAAGTCAAAATCATAGTGTTGCAGCTTCATCATCAGCCTTTGAATTTTGGGTGACATCTTGCTGAGGTTTTTCTTGATGATTAATATTAATGGCTTGTGGTCTGTTTCTGCCACAAACTTTTGGAGGCCGTAGATATAATTATGAAACTTTTCAAATCCAAACACCAGTCCCAAACACTCTTTTCAATTTGTGCATGCCAACACTCAATTGGAGTCATCACTCTTGAGGCGTATGCCACTGGTTTCCAGTTTTTTCCATCAGCCTGGAGTAACACAGCTCCAAACCCATTTTTGGATGAGTCAGTTGATATTTTTACCTTTTTGGACGGATCGAAGAATGCTAGCACGGGTTCTGTTGTGAAAAGGGTTTTCAGTTGTGTCCTTTCTTCCTAATGCTTACCAGTTGTTAGGAAAATTCTGATGTGCAGATACAGACAGGAGACAGACTCAGCTACTGCAGGTCAACGACGTTTTAATTCTTGCAAGAATGGAGCAGAATACAAGTGACAAGTACAGAGTTCACAAGCAAATGCTCAGCTAGGCTGAGTCTACACATTCATTTTTTTTTTTTTTTAAAGATATTTTTTGGGGCTTTTGTGCCTTTATATACAGGACAGCTGAAGAGTGGACAGGAAACAGGGGAGAGAGAGGGGGAATGACATGCAGCAAAGGACCACAGGTGGAATCGAACCCGGGTCCGCTGCGCGAGGACAAAGCCTCTGTATATGGAGCGCCTGCTCTACTGACTGAGCCACCGGGCGCCCCAAGTCTACACATTCATTTATGTTGTCTGCTTTGAGATTCTCCCACGGTTGTGCAGGCGGAACTTATCACTTGTCTTATGATAACAGAAAGTTTCAAATGGTACAAATCAAATCAAGGTCATAACTACTAGCTACACAATAAGCTGGTGATTTGGCATTAGCTGAGCACACAGATATGAATATTTTTCCAACACTAGTCCACTAGAACTCACATCCATCATGCAGCAGCTGTCTCAGGTGTACAGTTTTTGAGGACAGATTTGGTATGAATTTTCCCATAAAATCATTCCCAGAACTCTCAACACACCTTGTTTATCTTCAGGCCTTGACATCTCGAGTATGGCTTTCACCTTACTTTCATCTGGCTCCACACCAGCTTTGGACAGTTTGTCTCCTGGAAAGGTGATCTCCCTCTCACCAAAATGACATTTGGTTCCGTTCAACTTAGCTTTAGATGCTTTTTAGCACTTTGACAAGTCTCTCATTGTGCTGCTCCATTGAGGATCCCCACATGATGATGTCGTGCACATACACCCGGACGCCATTAGTGTTCTCTATGATGTGCTTCATGCTTCTGTGGAAAACCTCGGGAGCAGAGGAAATTCCAAAAGGCAGTCTTTGGAAGGTATAGCGGCCAAACGGTGTGTTGAATGTACAGTATTTTATGCTATCCTCATGCAGTTTCACCTGCCAAAAACCCTGAGATGCATCCAACTTGCTGAAAAAGTTTGCACCAGCCGTTTCACATGTAATCTCCTCTCTCGGGACATGATAATGTTCTCTCTTTATGTTTGCATTCTGGTCTTTTGGATCCATACACACATGGAGTGCTCTGGTCGACTTTGTTACACATGTACTATTGGCTGTGCATCATCCTTTCGTTGAATCTTGTAGGTGAATGGTAAAACACCAAATCTGTCAAAGACGTCTAAATACTGATCCACTACTGTTTTGACACTGTCTTGGGCATCAGTACAACACACTCTCTTGACTAGGCCCAGCCACTCACATGCCTTGTCCCCTAGCACAGAAACATGTCTCTCTGTAACTACTGCAAACATAACATTGTACTGTTTTCCTTTAACTTTAACTTTCAGTCTGCAGCTGCCTTTACTGATGATTGGCTGCCCATTATATGCTCTGAGAGGTTTTGAATAATATAGATAAATGCAAGGCTTTACCTTTATGGCTTTGATGTCAAGCTCATTTATCAAATTACCTTGTGCTCCTGTGTCCAGCTTGAGAGGAATGACAGCTCCGTTTACATGCAATGGCACCAACCGCTTGTCCCGCTCAACTATGCTCACACTCACCTGCTCCTCTTCAGGCTCCTCCATCACCATGCCCACAAAGAATGAGTCACAGAGATCAGTTTCTTCCGCAATGTGCACACTTTTACCTCTGCTTTCTTTCTTTTAGAAAAGCATTGCTTAGCAAAGTGATTTTGTCCTTAACATTTATTACACACTTTGCCATACGCTGGGTATTAATTTGCTGCATGTCGAGTGCCACACCTTTTACAGCTGAAAGTTTCTGCACCTTTTTGCTGCTTCTCCTGCCACACTTTTTATGTGTCCGTCCAGCTGCTCCAGACACTGTGGCAATGGCTGCACCATCTTTATCCTTATTATCTGCAAACGCTTTAGCCTGCTGCAGGCCTAGTTCACTGGCCTGACATATCTTCACAGCTCCAGCTAATTTGAGGTCAGTCTCTCGCAGCAGCCTCTCACTGAGTTTTCCGTCCTTAATACCGAATACCAGCTGATCCCGGATCATTGAGTCATGTAACTGTCCAAAATTGCACGTTCTTGCTTTCAACTTTAAATCCATCACAAAAACATCCATGCTCTCACCAGGCTGCTGAGTGCATGAGCGAAACAAATGTCGTTCAAATGTTTCATTTTTCTTTGGTGAACAGTGTTCATCAAACTTGCCGACCACTGTGTCAGACTTGGCCTCATCTTCCCCTTCGGCATATACAAACGTGTTAAATACCTCTATTTCTCGAGGTCCAGTGACGGTCCGTAACAGTGCAATTTTCTGTGCGTCTGGTTTCGTATCCAGTCTGAGTGCTTGCAGATACAGCATGAAACGCTGTTTGAACATACGCCACTTGTAGTCCACATTACTTCACAGTGTCAGGTTGCTTCCCACTTTCCATTACTTTCCACTCCTAGTACCATGTAATGTTCAGAATAAAAGAAACTTGGGTTCGTCGATCATCTTGTTTCTTAACTACTGAGCAGCAACATCCAATCACACAAACATCTCAGTCTTAAACTTACTAATTGCTTAGCATCTAATAAAGACACCTGAGCAGGTAACTAAGCAGTGAGGTTAGCTTTCTCTGCCATCTAGTGGTCAAGAGTACATCATTATCAATACATATCACTACAGAAGTATGGCCGAACAGTTCAGAGTTGAATAACTGTGTATTTTCTGAACCATGAAAGTTTTGTCCATAAGAAACAAATAGGCCAAAATTCCCAGAAAACCTGGAATATTTTGGAAATTTTGAATTATATCTAAAATCTGAATGGAAGCAGGAATGAAAATTCAGGAATTTTCAGAATCTTTTGGTGTTTGAATGGTTTGAATATGTTGAATTATGTGGAGGTAGGTAAGGACGGTAAAAATGGCAGAAGAATAACGATAAACTAGAAAAGGCAATTTCAGATAAAATTGCGCGAGAATGCTTAAGGCTGACTGGCTGACACTGAATTGCCATGCTGAATTTTTGAATGTTTGTTGAAAAAGCTGAAGCCAGACTGAAATGCTGTTTGACAGCTGAATAATATCAATGATGCCCTAAATAAAGTGGAAGATTTTGTTTCATGAAAGAGCTGAAGCAAGACTGTGATCGCTGGCTTTTAAAGTTGAATAGTATCGTAATGTAGGAAAGATGTGGAATGGTTTAATTTTGTTGAAAAGCTCCATCTGCTCTGGCTAAACTTTGTGAATTGAAGTGAGAATAGATACTAAAGTGATGGAATTATGAATGACTGAGAAAAATGACTTGAAGAAAGTAGAGAAGCTGAGGAATCTGAAGAACTTTGAATGGTGTTTCTTGGTGGATGTATGAATGAGCTGTGGAATTTCAATATGTATGTAAAAGTTTAAAAAATGTACAGGAAGTAAACCACAGGGCACATGCGCAAACCACAGAGGATGTGCTTGTAAGTAGGGATGGGAATTGGGAACCTGCTCCAGTTGAGAACCGTAAACAAATTGGAATCGGAATTGGTATCATATGCCTCCAAGCTTATCAGTTCCTCTTATCAATGCCCAGGCATGTGATGCTGAAATGAAAGAGGCAGAACTCAACTGCAAGGGCAGTACAGCCTGCAGACAGCCTACAGCAAGCTCATTGATGAACAGTGGTGATAATAAAACAGTTCCGATGTGGATACTGAGAACCTGTGTTGCCCAGTGTTTTTCCACACAGAAAACTGTTTGAAATCAATAAGGGAATCGATAAAAAACTCGGACCAATAAGCAGAATTGATAATGGCATTGGTATCAATAAAATTTTATTAATTCCCATCCCTGCTTATAAGTAGGTCAACAAAACAAAACAGCTGTTAAAAAAATTAAAAATGACAAAAAAGTGCTAATCTGAAATAACATAATTGCTAACCCTAAAAATAACAATTCGGTAAACAAATAAGTCGTAACAAGCACACAGGATGGTTTAGAGTTGACTTTAGGTGGAGGCAGGCTAGCACTTTCCATTGACAACCAGTGTTTGAGCTAGGCTAATTAGAGGCGGGTGTGCTCAGCCCATCTCTTCCTTACAACTGCAGCAGACCTACATGAGAATTTTACTCTGGTTTGCATCATTTGTTTCCCAATCAAGACACACTGGTAAGAACTGCTTTACATTGTTAATATGGACTTAAAGCAACAATATGTCACTTGACTGCAACCCGCAGCTTCGAAAACAAAACTTATTGAAGCATGTTAATACATTGCACAAAACAGGAATTTTAGTAAAACAGGGTCATATTATACGAAGAAAATGCCCTCTGGTTTTCCCTCTGGTGTCCTGTGACTGCTCTCTGTCTGTCTGCAGCCTTTTATTTAGCAGAGCTGTCTCCAACAACTTCTCAGTGCTGCAGCTGCAGCTTCGGTCTGCAGGCAGCCTACATTTTGCTTTCAGGAACCTCCCTAAGGTTTCGTTTACGAAGCCATGGGCCATGGTGAAGTTACATTTTGTTGCTTTAAAAACTGTTATGAAATGCAAAATAACACAATTTAAAACACGCAAAAAAGTGATTAATTGAGATTAACAATGGAGATTCAGTGATTAATTGCGATTTTTTAAAAAAATTAATCGTTTGAAAGTCCTAATTTAAACAGTATAGTAAGAGTAGTAAACAGTGTCCCACCATGTTGAGGCTGTAATGTCACTGATGCCAATTAAGCGCCAAAATCCAACCAGGAAATAGCTTCACCACAGTGTCAGTTTAGTAGCTGTTCTGAATCTTATCACACATTCAGCAACTGGAGTCTGCCTAAATGTCTTGATATTTTAACTCTTTCGCGACCTCACTAATTGCTCATCACATCTCCCTGGGACCGCATGTTTTTAGCTGTTTGTTCACCTTT
>JAPQLA010046669.1:0-11288 GCA_029822935.1 Naso vlamingii | reverse complement strand
GATACGTGATTGATACTCACACAAAGTGCACCAGATTAATTCTTTTAGGTCGCAAATGTTCAAAATTTTCTTCCCCCGGACCCCCCCCCCCAAACAAATATTCAGGCGCAGGATTTTTTCCTGCTTCAAGCCCTGTATTTATACGGCAGTTTGTGCTGTGATCACGCAGTAATTTACTTTACTTAGTCGGGTCCATGGATCTATTAATACATCCATGGTTGGGTCAGCTAGCTAGGGCAACAACGCCAGAGGCATCTCTTTGTCCACTTGCAACAGATTTTAGAATTGACGGGAAAACGGTGGAATGTCCGACCCTGACAGGACGCCCTCCTCTTGTAAAAATTACACCCAGGGACATGGCACATCATAAAACTGAGAAAGTTTTGTTTTGTTTTTTTCTTCTATTTTGGGAGCAAAGTCCCCTATGATACGAATACATTTTGATATGAGTTCCATTTCGGTGGCAGCAGCTGGACTATATTTGCAATATTACGGTACACAAGAGGGAGACGCTATGTTGTGTTAAAACGACATCGGTCGCCTTGTAAAAGTTCAAGACGCAGCTTGGCTGGGCGGGTGCAGCAGAGACGTTTCACAGCAAAGCCACAACGCCAGAGGCATTACTTGACCTACATAAAGGTCATCTTTCTCCTGTGTCCCTGGGTGTAATTTTTACAGGAGGAGGGCGTCCTGTCAGGGTTGGACATTCCACCGTTCTCCCGTCAATTCCAAAATCTCTTGCGAGTGGACGAAGAGATGCCTCTGGCGTTGTTGCCCTAGCTAGCTGACCCAACCATGGATGTATTAATAGATCCATGGACCCGACTAAGTAATGTTGCACTGTTGCCTCACAGCAAGAAGTCCTGAGTTCAAACCCAGGTCCGCTTGTGTAACATCAAAACGATCCTGGGTTCGATACCTGGCTGAGGTATGACCTTTCTGTGTGGAGTTTGCATGTTCTCCCTGTGTTTGCGTGGGTTTCCTCCCACCATCGAAAATATTTGTTGGGCACATTAGGTTAGTTTGGCCCCATGTGCGCTCAGTCACAGCGGCTCAGGACTGACCTTCCACTCTGACCTCACAATACTGTTGTATAATGACATTCAAATTCTTTGTATAATGACAATAAAACTGCTTTACTCTGACTTTTTAATGACAAAAGCATTAGAAGTCAAAACTGAAGAAATATGAGAGTTCAAAAGTGTCCCATGAAACCTAAAACTGCAGATTGTGTTCAAAGTATTATGAAAAAGCAGTGATTGGCAGGCATTTTGTAGGAGATTTCAGATGCTTTTTGAGCTTTCTCAGCTTCAAAACATTGCCAGCAATTCCCCATTTTAGGATCTGGGTCACTATTCAGCTCTACAATGAATCAAGAAGGGAGTTTGAATTTAGACGCATCAGGATTAATGGCATTTGGACCCACAGCAGACTAGTTTACACAAGTAAATATCACACTGCTGAGGCATTTTAGCCACATTCAGATGCTCTATGGGAAGCAGAGGCTGAGTAAGACATTGTCATTACACAATCTTTAATGAGCTCTGCTTGAAATCAGATCCATATGGAAACCTTGTCACATCCTGGCAGGCTGCAAGCAGAAAAACTGCTGTCTTCCACTGCAGTTTGTAGAAACCTCGGGGCTAATGCAGGCCGCCTTTCACAGCAGAACATATGAGTCACTTGAAGAGCAGATATTAAGTCAATGTGCTACTGGAAACCAGAAAACTTCTAAGGTCTCGTTAACAATCAATCTGCTCATAGTCAGACTGAAAACTACGTTTGTGCAACAGTGCAACGACAGTTAGTGCTGACTTGAAAAAGTCTGCAGAATTTCACAACCACAGAAAAATGACGAGTCTCCAGCCACGAAACGAGAAGTGTGAGACACAAACCAGAAGTGGGCTGTAAAACAATCTGATGCCGGTCCATCCTCAAGATAATGGGTGGAGCCATTACTTCAGCTATTAACATCCACTGCACACAATGGGAAATACTAACATCGGCAGATTTTCAGACACGTGAATATTTAATAACTGAATTTTAAAAGATGAGTGTCACTTAGCTGACTGTGCCTCACAAATGTGAGCTCACATCCTACAAACAGACCCTCAGAAGATTTATTAAAGCCTGTTGTCGACGTAAAGATGTTTGAAGCGAAGCAACTTAACCTCGAGTTGTGCTTTGTCGTTAAAACTGACAGTTTGAAAGTAATTATTTGTTTTTCTGTGTCCATCTTTAACTACATGATTAAAAACAAGTCATCATAAACTAAAATAACAGCGCCGATTGTTTCCTTTGTTTTGCAACATAAAGCAAACAGTCAAATAACAACAAAAGCGTCAAATGAGGTAAACCACGCAAAAAAAAATTCTGCATGTTTTTGTTTGTTTGTTTGTTTGTTTGGTTGGTTGTTGTTGTTTTTTTGGTTGTTTGTTTGTTTGTTTGTTTGTTTTTTAGCTTAAAAGTGACAAGTAGTGGAAGGTTTGTCTCCGACACAGAGGCGCAGACTGGACAGCACAGAGTCCACCTTGCACTGACTTGCGCAACAAAGTTTCCCGTTCGGTCTGGAGTTCAAAGCAAAGAAAACACAAATCCAGCAAAATGCAACACGCACACATCACGCCGAGTAATTCCACAGCAGCGACGTCAACAACATATCGCTCGATCAGGCGAGCACGGCCGCAACAAAACACATGACTGTCGCCAGCAGCCCAGAAAGTCGACGGACGGAGCGAACGTCAGTCCGCACAGACAGGAAAGCAAACAGCACCGCCTGTACTCACTCTGAGAGAAGAAGAAGTCCGAGCAGTCCCGCACAGAAGAAGGAGAAAAAGGCAAAAAGCAGCCCGCGGTCAGAGCTCCACATCCAGCACTCTTCATTCCTTCTCCTCCTCCTCAGCTCGCCTCCTCTTCGGCTGCTGGTTAAGTTTTGACGTCACCGAGTACCCCGTCTCAACCGGCGGAGCTCGAGCTCTTTGGTCGCAACTTGAATAATACATGGAAGAGGAGGGGGGAGGAGGATGAGGCGGGGGGAGACGCGACCGGAAAGCATCGGAGCAGCAGGCAGCACATGAGAAGCGACCATCTCACGACGCCGGCCACATCCATCAGAATAAAGCAGGAGAAAGATTTTTTTAAATGGCCTTTGAGAATAAGACGACTCAGAGGCGAATGTCTGCATTTTTATTCCGATTCTAGAAAACACCTCGAGGAGCCGAGGTTTTTGTGCTTGTCTTGCTAAAGAAAGTTAAGATTCAACCCGTTTGACTGAGGCAAGAGCTTAAATTTGGGGGTTCTGCAATAGTGTTCACAAAATAATAAAAGTAGCCTACCCTACTACAAAAGTCTGGCACAAACAGCCAGCGACATTATGCAGCTCAGTTGGAGTCCAGTAAATTAGTGGCAGGCTCAGGAGCAAGAAAAAAAACTACAGTGAAGCAGCTCCAACCCTGATTAATATTTAGCCCATATTATGTGATTCAGACACTGGGATCTAAAATAAGACGGACATTGTGTAAGCTGTTATAACTGAGGCAAAGAGCATCTCGAAATGTCCTTCAAAGGTCGCTGACATGGTTGGAAGAGGCTCTGCTACTCTACGTGCAGAGGTACACCCACATGAAACAACACAACTTCTATTTATTACAGTTGTAAATGTATTACGTATGAACAGATACTGATGCGTTTGTACAAAAATAATAATTTAGAGACAAAGAAAGAAAGAAATAATAGTGTCACAATAATGACTGTAAGACAAACATTCTAAATAATAATGTCAATACTAGATAACTCCAAGCCTGAGGAGAACCAAAACAAAAAAATCAGTAATGCATTACATCGTGTTAAAATATTCATTTCTGATGGACTGGAAAGACAGAAATTCTCCAAACAAAGCCCAAATAGGTCAGTCGCTCTATTTGTGATGACAGAGATGAAGAAAGAATAAAAAAATGAAGACTCTTATTTAAAGCATTTGCAAGAAAATTAAGTTTATTTCATGGCAGCTCAAGTCTGGCTCAGATATATTTCACAGAGGATTATGGAGCGTGATCTCACAGGAGCTGGCAGACAGTGAGATTCAGATGATTTCCCCTCTTCTGCACTCTGCTAAATATGCATCAGTATCACAGGAGAATCACCCCCGGTGCTGTCACAATATTTACAGTCTCTCGCTCTCGCTGACCAACTTCAGAGGCTCTTGTGATGACATTGCAGATACAGCGCCAGTGTTTTCCCACAGTGATGGATTAAATTGTCCACAATGATAAAATAACGTGATATCTAAGTTATAACACAAACATATCACCAAGAAACACTGATTAGCCACAACCTTACACCCACTGATAGCTTAAGTGAATAACGTCGATCATCTCATCGAATGCAATGTTCTTCTGGAAAAACTTTTGGGTCATGGCATCCATGACATCCACTTGACACACACAATACCCATAAGAATGGATCTGGCACCTGTGGCACCTCCCTGATCAAGTCTAGTTCTTAGCAATCCCAATGGAAAGCCCGAGGATTCAAAGGTTCCGCTGTTGCCGGACACAGGCACCAGAATCCCAGTCTTGTGTCCGTGCCTCAGCAACTCTGAGTCAAATGCGATCGATAGTAGATCAAACATCAACATAGTGTATCATCATATCAATCAGATTGGGACCTGAGAAATTTAGAGGCCGTGTCCAAAACATGACCTTTTTGTGACATTCCTCAAGCCGTTGCTGAGCAGTTTCTGTGATGTGGCATTTAAATTTGTCCTGCAAGGGAGGCTACTGCCATCTAGAAGTGTTGTCGCCACGAGGAGGCAAACTGCAGCAGTTAGGCTTAGGATTTGTTTGGGTGGTTCAAGTTAAAGCTGAGATAGGCAATTTCTTTTTGGTGTCATTGGGCCAAAATGTCATAATAACCATTCAGCATATTGCAATTGAGCGGGTCTGAAAGAACATGAGACTTCTGCACCTCTCCTTGGCTCTTGATTCACACTGTGACTGTCATCCTGCAGACTTCCATGGATCGCTGATCACAGCCCCAAATCCTGCTGTGGCTTTTTATTCACTTAGTATTAGTCAAACTTATATCATAGTCATTGTGATTAGGGTTGTCCCGATCCGATCACGTGAACAGAAATCGGGGCCGATCACGTGATTGCGGAGTTATACCGGACTCGGACGTTATGTCCCGATCAGGTATCGGATAAATAATAGGGTTGAGCGGATAAAGCATTTTTGACGAGTACGAGCATGATACGAGTAAAACTCATCAATATCTGTGCTCGTGCTGAAGGAAAATCCTCATTGGGTAACCGGCTGTCTTCAAGCTCTGCGATTGGCCAGTCACACACAGCGCCTGCCTCTCCCTACACACACTCAGGTTTTCTTCAGCTCACCTCTATTGTGAACTTGTTTCGTAACGTTCGCGGTGCATTTGACAAAACAGAGCTGAAAACGGCTCGTGTCGCGTCGGTCACTGCCTCCACTCAGGTCGGGTTTTTTTTTAAATTATTTTTTTACCGTCTGCTTGCTCTCAGTTTGACACTTTCTCACTGCAGTTCATAAAAATAAATATTATATATATATATAAATACATATATATATATATATATATATATATATAAATACATATATATATATATATATATATATATATATATATATATATGTATTTATATATATATATATATATATATATATATGTATTTATATATATATATAATATTTATTTTTATGAACTGCAGTGAGAAAGTGTCAAACTGAGAGCAAGCAGACGGTAAAAAAATAATTTAAAAAAAAACCCGACCTGAGTGGAGGCAGTGACCGACGCGACACGAGCCGTTTTCAGCTCTGTTTTGTCAAATGCACCGCGAACGTTACGAAACAAGTTCACAATAGAGGTGAGCTGAAGAAAACCTGAGTGTGTGTAGGGAGAGGCAGGCGCTGTGTGTGACTGGCCAATCGCAGAGCTTGAAGACAGCCGGTTACCCAATGAGGATTTTCCTTCAGCACGAGCACAGATATTGATGAGTTTTACTCGTATCATGCTCGTACTCGTCAAAAATGCTTTATCCGCTCAACCCTATTATTTATCCGATACCTGATCGGGACATAACGTCCGAGTCCGGTATAACTCCGCAATCACGTGATCGGCCCCGATTTCTGTTCACGTGATCGGATCGGGACAACCCTAATCACAATGACTATGATATAAGTTTGACTAATACTAAGTGAATAAAAAGCCACAGCAGGATTTGGGGCTGTGATCAGCGATCCATGGAAGTCTGCAGGATGACAGTCACAGTGTGAATCAAGAGCCAAGGAGAGGTGCAGAAGTCTCATGTTCTTTCAGACCCGCTCAATTGCAATATGCTGAATGGTTATTATGACATTTTGGCCCAATGACACCAAAAAGAAATTGCCTATCTCAGCTTTAACTTGAACCACCCAAACAAATCCTAAGCCTAACTGCTGCAGTTTGCCTCCTCGTGGCGACAACACTTCTAGATGGCAGTAGCCTCCCTTGCAGGACAAATTTAAATGCCACATCACAGAAACTGCTCAGCAACGGCTTGAGGAATGTCACAAAAAGGTCATGTTTTGGACACGGCCTCTAAATTTCTCAGGTCCCAATCTGATTGATATGATGATACACTATGTTGATGTTTGATCTACTATCGATCGCATTTGACTCAGAGTTGCTGAGGCACGGACACAAGACTGGGATTCTGGTGCCTGTGTCCGGCAACAGCGGAACCTTTGAATCCTCGGGCTTTCCATTGGGATTGCTAAGAACTAGACTTGATCAGGGAGGTGCCACAGGTGCCAGATCCATTCTTATGGGTATTGTGTGTGTCAAGTGGATGTCATGGATGCCATGACCCAAAAGTTTTTCCAGAAGAACATTGCATTCGATGAGATGATCGACGTTATTCACTTAAGCTATCAGTGGGTGTAAGGTTGTGGCTAATCAGTGTTTCTTGGTGATATGTTTGTGTTATAACTTAGATATCACGTTATTTTATCATTGTGGACAATTTAATCCATCACTGTGGGAAAACACTGGCGCTGTATCTGCAATGTCATCACAAGAGCCTCTGAAGTTGGTCAGCGAGAGCGAGAGACTGTAAATATTGTGACAGCACCGGGGGTGATTCTCCTGTGATACTGATGCATATTTAGCAGAGTGCAGAAGAGGGGAAATCATCTGAATCTCACTGTCTGCCAGCTCCTGTGAGATCACGCTCCATAATCCTCTGTGAAATATATCTGAGCCAGACTTGAGCTGCCATGAAATAAACTTAATTTTCTTGCAAATGCTTTAAATAAGAGTCTTCATTTTTTTATTCTTTCTTCATCTCTGTCATCACAAATAGAGCGACTGACCTATTTGGGCTTTGTTTGGAGAATTTCTGTCTTTCCAGTCCATCAGAAATGAATATTTTAACACGATGTAATGCATTACTGATTTTTTTGTTTTGGTTCTCCTCAGGCTTGGAGTTATCTAGTATTGACATTATTATTTAGAATGTTTGTCTTACAGTCATTATTGTGACACTATTATTTCTTTCTTTCTTTGTCTCTAAATTATTATTTTTGTACAAACGCATCAGTATCTGTTCATACGTAATACATTTACAACTGTAATAAATAGAAGTTGTGTTGTTTCATGTGGGTGTACCTCTGCACGTAGAGTAGCAGAGCCTCTTCCAACCATGTCAGCGACCTTTGAAGGACATTTCGAGATGCTCTTTGCCTCAGTTATAACAGCTTACACAATGTCCGTCTTATTTTAGATCCCAGTGTCTGAATCACATAATATGGGCTAAATATTAATCAGGGTTGGAGCTGCTTCACTGTAGTTTTTTTTCTTGCTCCTGAGCCTGCCACTAATTTACTGGACTCCAACTGAGCTGCATAATGTCGCTGGCTGTTTGTGCCAGACTTTTGTAGTAGGGTAGGCTACTTTTATTATTTTGTGAACACTATTGCAGAACCCCCAAATTTAAGCTCTTGCCTCAGTCAAACGGGTTGAATCTTAACTTTCTTTAGCAAGACAAGCACAAAAACCTCGGCTCCTCGAGGTGTTTTCTAGAATCGGAATAAAAATGCAGACATTCGCCTCTGAGTCGTCTTATTCTCAAAGGCCATTTAAAAAAATCTTTCTCCTGCTTTATTCTGATGGATGTGGCCGGCGTCGTGAGATGGTCGCTTCTCATGTGCTGCCTGCTGCTCCGATGCTTTCCGGTCGCGTCTCCCCCCGCCTCATCCTCCTCCCCCCTCCTCTTCCATGTATTATTCAAGTTGCGACCAAAGAGCTCGAGCTCCGCCGGTTGAGACGGGGTACTCGGTGACGTCAAAACTTAACCAGCAGCCGAAGAGGAGGCGAGCTGAGGAGGAGGAGAAGGAATGAAGAGTGCTGGATGTGGAGCTCTGACCGCGGGCTGCTTTTTGCCTTTTTCTCCTTCTTCTGTGCGGGACTGCTCGGACTTCTTCTTCTCTCAGAGTGAGTACAGGCGGTGCTGTTTGCTTTCCTGTCTGTGCGGACTGACGTTCGCTCCGTCCGTCGACTTTCTGGGCTGCTGGCGACAGTCATGTGTTTTGTTGCGGCCGTGCTCGCCTGATCGAGCGATATGTTGTTGACGTCGCTGCTGTGGAATTACTCGGCGTGATGTGTGCGTGTTGCATTTTGCTGGATTTGTGTTTTCTTTGCTTTGAACTCCAGACCGAACGGGAAACTTTGTTGCGCAAGTCAGTGCAAGGTGGACTCTGTGCTGTCCAGTCTGCGCCTCTGTGTCGGAGACAAACCTTCCACTACTTGTCACTTTTAAGCTAAAAAACAAACAAACAAACAAACAAACAACCAAAAAAACAACAACAACCAACCAAACAAACAAACAAACAAACAAAAACATGCAGAATTTTTTTTTGCGTGGTTTACCTCATTTGACGCTTTTGTTGTTATTTGACTGTTTGCTTTATGTTGCAAAACAAAGGAAACAATCGGCGCTGTTATTTTAGTTTATGATGACTTGTTTTTAATCATGTAGTTAAAGATGGACACAGAAAAACAAATAATTACTTTCAAACTGTCAGTTTTAACGACAAAGCACAACTCGAGGTTAAGTTGCTTCGCTTCAAACATCTTTACGTCGACAACAGGCTTTAATAAATCTTCTGAGGGTCTGTTTGTAGGATGTGAGCTCACATTTGTGAGGCACAGTCAGCTAAGTGACACTCATCTTTTAAAATTCAGTTATTAAATATTCACGTGTCTGAAAATCTGCCGATGTTAGTATTTCCCATTGTGTGCAGTGGATGTTAATAGCTGAAGTAATGGCTCCACCCATTATCTTGAGGATGGACCGGCATCAGATTGTTTTACAGCCCACTTCTGGTTTGTGTCTCACACTTCTCGTTTCGTGGCTGGAGACTCGTCATTTTTCTGTGGTTGTGAAATTCTGCAGACTTTTTCAAGTCAGCACTAACTGTCGTTGCACTGTTGCACAAACGTAGTTTTCAGTCTGACTATGAGCAGATTGATTGTTAACGAGACCTTAGAAGTTTTCTGGTTTCCAGTAGCACATTGACTTAATATCTGCTCTTCAAGTGACTCATATGTTCTGCTGTGAAAGGCGGCCTGCATTAGCCCCGAGGTTTCTACAAACTGCAGTGGAAGACAGCAGTTTTTCTGCTTGCAGCCTGCCAGGATGTGACAAGGTTTCCATATGGATCTGATTTCAAGCAGAGCTCATTAAAGATTGTGTAATGACAATGTCTTACTCAGCCTCTGCTTCCCATAGAGCATCTGAATGTGGCTAAAATGCCTCAGCAGTGTGATATTTACTTGTGTAAACTAGTCTGCTGTGGGTCCAAATGCCATTAATCCTGATGCGTCTAAATTCAAACTCCCTTCTTGATTCATTGTAGAGCTGAATAGTGACCCAGATCCTAAAATGGGGAATTGCTGGCAATGTTTTGAAGCTGAGAAAGCTCAAAAAGCATCTGAAATCTCCTACAAAATGCCTGCCAATCACTGCTTTTTCATAATACTTTGAACACAATCTGCAGTTTTAGGTTTCATGGGACACTTTTGAACTCTCATATTTCTTCAGTTTTGACTTCTAATGCTTTTGTCATTAAAAAGTCAGAGTAAAGCAGTTTTATTGTCATTATACAAAGAATTTGAATGTCATTATACAACAGTATTGTGAGGTCAGAGTGGAAGGTCAGTCCTGAGCCGCTGTGACTGAGCGCACATGGGGCCAAACTAACCTAATGTGCCCAACAAATATTTTCGATGGTGGGAGGAAACCCACGCAAACACAGGGAGAACATGCAAACTCCACACAGAAAGGTCATACCTCAGCCAGGTATCGAACCCAGGATCGTTTTGATGTTACACAAGCGGACCTGGGTTTGAACTCAGGACTTCTTGCTGTGAGGCAACAGTGCAACATTACTTAGTCGGGTCCATGGATCTATTAATACATCCATGGTTGGGTCAGCTAGCTAGGGCAACAACGCCAGAGGCATCTCTTCGTCCACTCGCAAGAGATTTTGGAATTGACGGGAGAACGGTGGAATGTCCAACCCTGACAGGACGCCCTCCTCCTGTAAAAATTACACCCAGGGACACAGGAGAAAGATGACCTTTATGTAGGTCAAGTAATGCCTCTGGCGTTGTGGCTTTGCTGTGAAACGTCTCTGCTGCACCCGCCCAGCCAAGCTGCGTCTTGAACTTTTACAAGGCGACCGATGTCGTTTTAACACAACATAGCGTCTCCCTCTTGTGTACCGTAATATTGCAAATATAGTCCAGCTGCTGCCACCGAAATGGAACTCATATCAAAATGTATTCGTATCATAGGGGACTTTGCTCCCAAAATAGAAGAAAAAAACAAAACAAAACTTTCTCAGTTTTATGATGTGCCATGTCCCTGGGTGTAATTTTTACAAGAGGAGGGCGTCCTGTCAGGGTCGGACATTCCACCGTTTTCCCGTCAATTCTAAAATCTGTTGCAAGTGGACAAAGAGATGCCTCTGGCGTTGTTGCCCTAGCTAGCTGACCCAACCATGGATGTATTAATAGATCCATGGACCCGACTAAGTAAAGTAAATTACTGCGTGATCACAGCACAAACTGCCGTATAAATACAGGGCTTGAAGCAGGAAAAAATCCTGCGCCTGAATATTTGTTTGGGGGGGGGGGTCCGGGGGAAGAAAATTTTGAACATTTGCGACCTAAAAGAATTAATCTGGTGCACTTTGTGTGAGTATCAATCACGTATC
>JAPQLA010046635.1:0-11292 GCA_029822935.1 Naso vlamingii | reverse complement strand
CTCTGCTTGAAAGCAAAAACACAAATAATTAATTTTTTAACATAATTGCATATAAATTCAGGCGTCAAGGGGTTAAGTAACAATACTCTTACTTGAGTATTTTTTGGCTACTCAGCTCACCTCTGCTTACTCCCATTGAACATGATTGTATTTATGTGACTCGCTCTTTTTCTTTCTTTCTCTTTTTGTAAATATGTTGATCTCTTTTTTATTGATTACATGTACTAGCTAAGGTTTTTTGTTTTTTTTCTCATATGTTCTTTTTTTACAATGTTCAATAATACATATTTTATTTTGCATACATATTACATATTACAAATACATATTTCAAAACAAAAACTTCAATCCAAACTTTAATCCAGAAGCAGATTATTTATCAAACCCCCCAAAGTGTATGTGTGCATTTAAAGAGAAATCAGCTGATAGAAGAACTGAATCAAAGAGAATGCATTTGTGATCAGAGATAAAAATCCTTCGTACTGTTGAGTGACAAGCTCAGGATAAACACAAGATCAAGGCAATATTCAACGGCAGCACTGCTAAAGAGGTTGTTATTGTGAATATTAAATATATCTTTACTGGTAAGTTCACTCATGTTTTACGGCAGCACAAGGAATTGAATGAGAAATCCCAAAAAACTGTTAATGGATATTTTGAGAACACATTTTCATCGGGACTCATCAAATATGGCTGCTCTTTTCACATCCTTTGACAAAGTACCCTTTCACATTGGTGTCCATACGTTTCTCTGCCACAAAGGCTTTGTGGATTGTTGAGGGTTGCAGTTTGGTTACATTTAGGCAGCCAAAGTGTTTTGTTAGATTTCAGGAAAAAAATATTGGGCTAGGCTTAGGAAAAGACATACACTGAGTAAGATTTAAAGATTGTACGGCTCTACAGTGTTGTCCCATACTGCTTTTCTAATGTGTGACCTCACCCCTGCTCCTCTTCCATTATTTCCCCTTTTCTTATTTTCAAAGTTTTGGACCAAACCAGAGCTGAAGATTGTTGACCAGTAAGGAGAAAATAGACAGTTTTGGTTGTTGTAGTTTCTTTACTGAATTAAAGCAGCAATGGATACCATTTTTACCTTTCACATAACAGTTTTAAAAACCATTTTAATGTAAGAGTGAGCTCTAACAGGTTGACTGGGCTCTCTGCCTCAACCATTTGGCCCTCCTGTACCTTTTTTTAGGTAGGTAACTTCAAGCCACAGCCTGCAGTTTCCAAACCTAAACTTAGCAACACACAGTACTACGTCACACAAAACAGTAATTTTGATGAAACCGTGTCATATCTTGTGGAAAAAATGTTCTCTGGTTTTGCCTCGGATGTGCTATGACTGCTGGGCCTCAACTCTGTGATTCACGGAGATTCCTGAAAGCAACATGTAGGCTGTAGGCTGCTGAGCAGCACCAGGGAGTGTCAGTGTTTTACCCTGCTATCAGAGGAGGTTTGGCTCACCGGCAGATGGAGGTTCAGCACAAGAACCAGAGCCGAGTGAGCTGCACCAAATTGCACAGAAATAAATTCCCACATATTGTTGGTTTAAGTGTTTTTTACATGAATAAATACCGTTTCTTTAGATGTGTCTGGTGGATTGGTGTCGATGATGTTTAAACACAAAGGATTTGACTTTTTAAAAATGATTTTTTTCCATTGCAATGCTCTCCATGGTGTTGGCAAACACTGAGACCCAATCACATTTTACCTCCTGCCCCTACCATTTAGCCCTACCCCTTCATTTTGCACGTTCATGTTTAGGGGTAGGATGTCCCTATTCTTGTTGAGACAGAGGGGTAGGGTGACGTGTTCGAACTAAATGACCCTGCAAACAAAGATTTATCAGGGGCACACTTAAAATGGCAGGGTATCGCCTTGTGAATCACCGACAAGATTGCTGCGGGAGCAACAAAGGCCACCAAAGAAACTCACAAATCAAGTATTTCCTCTGTTAATAAAGATTTAAAAATTACGACAATCATTGTATACTCCACTAGATCATAATTTGTGTTCAATCACATCATTTGTACGAGTGAGGAGAATACACGCAGCCCACTTATATTAGCCCATTTCGGGGGCGGGGGGGGGTCTCTATCATATTGTTTCATAAACTACAGCAATATAACCATTATTGTTGCACAGTATCAGTTGTGAAAGTTCCAGAAACGCTGGAAAACTTAACAACATCGTATCTTGGTTCATAACATCATCTGAAGGTGCATAAAGTCGTGTTGTACAGCTCCGGCAAAGTCACATCACGTCGGATTTCTGTGAAAGCCATCCGACTTATTGATGACGTATCTCATTCTTGAAGGGGTGTCCCATTTTGCAGGGGTAGATTTCAGTCACGGCCCCATATAACTTTGCTCCACAGGACAAGTGGAAGGGGTAGGGGTAAAAATGAATAACAATCTGAGCCTGTAAGGTGTAAAAACAAGCACTTTAAATGGACTTCCTTTAATATTAAAATGGGATCTCTGAACAATGTTAACTTTGGTGTAAAACTTGCTCAGACATTCCATTCTTTTGAGAATAATTGTTCTAATCTAACTGCATTCTGTCAGTATTCATAAATTTTATTAATTCTGGCCATCACTGTCTTTTATCTTTAAACGTGGCAATGTTTTATACTAATCTACAATATTTAAAGTTACTGGCTACAACTTGTAACTGGTTATAAAACTGTCCCTATTTCCGTATTAATGAAGATCTGCACAGTTAAATGAGACCAACAGTGAGAAAATTTGCTTTCTTTGACTGCCTGCCACAGTTCGATAGCACTGGAGCTGATAGGATTTATGGCACATGTGGCAGAGGGAATGTTACAATAATAAATGTTACAGTGAGACGTTACCTCATGGCTATGCATCCTGCAAACAGCTGTTTGAAAAGGACAAAAAGAATCACAAAAGTGTTGCATCCTGCTTTCACTCTCTTCAAAAAACAAATGCACGCAGTGACTGGGGGCCAGATCCAGGACTTTAAGACAGCAGGCGGCGGTGGTCATACCCTTTTTGTACAGAGTTGCCGTTAGAATCAGCACAAACTCAAAGTTCCATCCAGCAGCTTTAATTACTGCAGTTTATTGCAAGAAAATGTCACAAACTTTGTCTGTTTTTAGGAAAAGCCGTCAATCATATATATTAAAAAAAAAACATGAGATGTTTGAAGGACTGAGTAATTCCGTATTCCCATTTACCTTGCACTGTCAGAAACTCCAGTAGGCTGGCGCATATACAATATGACTTAGCAGCACCAACTTTCCATCTTTCCTTCTGTCAGCTCGTGGTGAAATCCTCTTGCATTAGTTCCAGGGATGGCACCTCATCAGGACTGCTGGACACTTCAGCACCAAATCAGTTTTGGGTTGGATAAGTCCTTTCCTCCCGCAGCTCCAAATCCATGGAGTCATATCTCGTTTGGATGCAGAGGAGCCAAAGAAAGAAACTTGAGACAGGGTGGATACAGTACAATCTGTCAGAGCTATGCACAGTGCTATCAGTTAGAGTTAGTTGACTTGTTTGTGCTTAGCAGAGAATAATCTTTTGAATTAGCATAATTTTTTCTTGACTCTTAAACATATCAGAGAATGAAGCATTGTTTTTCTCCCACTTACTGAACACTGCTTCTATGTAAGTGGGATTTCTCATAAACAGTGAAATCACGGAGCATTTTATTAGACTGATTAACAAAGAATGTGGTCAAACTGATGAAATGCCATCCAAGAGTGCTTAGACAGAATCCAACTAACTTTAAATCATGTCCACCTGACGGTCAATTGTACGTTACTCTTATTTACAACAGAAAGTACCAGCTTCATTAAAATAAAATACCTCATTAAAAACTCTTAAAGTTATAAAATATTCACACAAATTCTGTTATGGACATTCAATATTTCTCTTGACAAATAAGTGGTTAAGCTCAGGAATCCTCTGAAGAGATCCATTCCCAGTCAAAGGAAGAAAATTGGAACTGAGATCAAAGTACATAGAGTTGGCAAATACAATGGCATTTTATATACGAGGTTTTTTGAGTTAAGATGAAAAATTTAGTTAAAACATTAATGACCCCTGTAGGGAAATCAGGCTGCCACTATTAAGTTCGCTGGTACAGGTTGTTCAGCAAAGCTAATATAGCAAAACTTCTGTGAGAATGTAACAGCTGGCTGGGATCAAGAAATATCAAATCAGCATCATCAGAAAATATTTCACATCTTTTGTCTTTCCATAAAACCATTATTAGAGCCACACTTGTACCACTCCTGTTTCTTTAGATTATCATATAATGATGTTTCAATTTGTTGTGTAAACCATGAGAAATGCATTTTCATTTCACACAGATGTTCACCATTTGTACAGAATAGACAAATGTATTTTTATATGGTCCACTAAATTACGGTACTTGGAAACTTGCTGACTCCAGTCTGCTGCACTTCAGCATTATCTCATACCTACCAAAAAAATAACATGCGGTTAATAATGCAATCTCCTTGTAATGAAATGAACTTGTTACATAATTTTTTAGCAATGGCTGAATAATTTATACGGTATGTATCAGGGGTGTTGTGATAGACTGGTACTGGTCGTTACCATGACAATTAAAAATGAAAGACTGATATTTTTTAATACACAAATAATAATGGTGTGTAAATAATAGATCATTTTTGAGTCTTTTCAGTCCTGCTTTTCCACAGTAGGTGGCTGTAACGCAACTTTACATGGATTGCCACCCACCACAAAGCAAACTGCATGATACATTATTACCTTTTTCAATTTTTCTATAGATATCTCAACAATATAGTTATTGTGATTTCTTTAGGCCTCAATAATGTAGTGTAGTGAAAAAATGATATTGTGACAGCTGCACTATGTTTACCCTACATTCTGCCAATCAGAATGGAAAACATTTTTGCATTAAATTCCTATCAGTCCATCTGAGTTGTAGAGTTGAAATTGAAGCTTTTTTTAAATTGCTGATATTTCTGTTTAATACACTGGAAATACACTGGTAATTATTGTTATTTTTTAAAGAAATACCTGTAGCTATCATACAGCACAATGCTCAGTATGAGCATCTGCAAAAGGAGAGAGCTGCTGAGTACATTTACAGACATAGCACAGCAGCCATATCTTCATTAATTATTAAGCTATATTAATTATCCCAATACTGAGTCGGGATCGCTCAGGACCTAACAGATAATGACTTTCTGTACTTGAGACAGTTAAGCTGTCACAGACAGGTCCTAAATGCTACAGCAAAAAATTTAATGCAGAGCAGCTGGGACATTTTTATTTTCACTTTAGAGCAGCTATACAAAACATTTTATCTATCACTTCAAGTCTCATGACTTTGTTCCAGTGTGGCAAAAAGTGGTTAATGCTTTAAATTATTTAACTTGATCTTAATTCATGGATACTTTATAGTCACTGTATGTACAGTAATCATACTATACAGAGTCTGTATGGTTGAGTAGTTAGAAATCCTGGGTTTCACAAAGACAGTCCATGTTCAACTCCTTAAATCAGTCAACATATATTATGTTGCCATTGACTCTTCTTGTACTTTGATAGCACAGTTTAAACTAGACTCCAACGCTGTACATACCAAACACATTACTCGTTTGAGCTCTATGTGGAAGCTGAAAAGATAAAAACCTTTTTTTAAGGACTTTAATCTTAAAATTTAGGACTTTTTCTATTAAATAAATGAATAATGTACCAGATTGTGACATTAAAAGCACATTTTACTGGAACTAAAGTAGTTAACTGTAGTTAAAGAAATCATCAAAACACAGAGATAGAATTTATAGTGTTCACAAAATCATTTTTGTAGTGGACAGATTTGAAACACTGAAAGCATACTTGCGGTGATGTAGCTGTGTTAAATATTTGGGGAAATATTTCCTAATGCTTCACCAAGGTGATTTCGGTGGTGAGGGTGGAGGTGGTCATTGTTGTGGAAACTACTTGTTTCAGTTACTCTACATCATATATTATGGGGATATTAGAACATGAACATGTACTGCAAATAACACATGACACCAGGGTGTCATTCACTCCCTCCTCTCTATACTATACTATACTCTATACTGTTCTTTGTCTCTAGAGCTTTTCTTGGTCCTTACCAAGCACGGCAAGACACAGGAGAAACACGTCAAGAAGCACAACGTAGCCAATCAGAGTCAGAAAAGGGCAGGTCTTGCCAAGAAAAGCCAATAGCAAAGCAGCAAGCACTGCTGCTGCAGGATTATTGTGTGCTGCCCTTCCCTTGTCTGCATGCCTTGGCGTGGAGCTGGCGTCAGTCACATTACCGATCCTCAGTTTTATTGCCCTTAGATTCATCCAGACCTCCACAGAAAGAAAAAAAAAGTCCCCTGCACTTCAGAGCTTTTCCTGGGAAAAGTAGCTTTGTGGATGCTACCGTGCTACTTGGTCAATAACTCAACGTCGCTACTGGAAAGTTATTTGACTCAGAAAGCATTGACGTTACCACCACGCTACTGAGGAATGCTCTGAGTGGCCATTGGGACGAACAGCCAATGAGCTCGCGTGAACCAGCCCGCAGACTGCTCTGTGCGGCCGTGTGACGTTCATGGCCGGACAGTCCCCCATGGAGTTAAAACTATGGTAAATCAAACACATTCTCATGAAAACCTATTGCTTTTCATTAACTCTGAAGTATTTATACTATGTGGTGTCTGTCTACATCTTAGTCATGGTTGCTCTAGTTGGCTACTCAGACTCACTCATTCCAGCCTACTGATGTTGTTTAGCCTCAAATCTTGATCTAATTGTTCTTATTCAGACGTACATAATTTTCATAACCACAAATATAAAATGACCGGCAATATAATTTGTTTGTTTGTTCATAAATTTATGTAGAATGAATGGAGCAAAGCCTCATGGGAAATGGGAACTGCGTATCATTCACGTTTATCCAATGAATGAACGTAGGGGGGATGAGCGGCCGTCAGACAGAGAGAAAACGGGCAAGGTTGAAATAGCGTGTGCGTAGATGGAAGGCAAGAAGAGAAAGGAGGGGCTGAAAAGGCCAGAATAAAGAAGAAGCGGATGCTGGAGGAAGGTGCATCAAAGTGGTCAAAAATCACGGATTTATCCAACCAGGCATCAACGAGTGGTGCAGGTGAGAGTTGACAGGAAAACAGTTAGCTCGCGAATTAGCATAACAAGCTGAGTTATTCATTCATAGTTCCTCCGGTTCCTCAGTCCTCGGGGGTGGGCTGCAGCGGCGGCGGCGGGGTCGCCATATCGCGCATCCTCGCTCTTTTTTCTCTCCTCTCACGCGATTACGGACCAGAGTGGTTCTCCACACACCCATACACACAGCTGTCATTTAACTCCTCTTGTTGGTGTCAGAATAAGAGATGTGACAAAATCAATTGACATGCATGTGTCCATGGACATATCCTATCTGAACAAAATAGATTTAGTATTGTAAAAAGACATAAATTTTGCTTGTGTAGTTGGAAGGTGGTGGGGATGGGTTGGGCCGGTGGTGGGCTGGTGGTGGGCCGGTGCAGTCAGAATTTTCCTGGTGGATTTTGGCATCCCACTCCGCCCCTGAATGTAACTAAGTTAGTAATGTTGCTTTTTGTAGTGACGCAACTGCCCAGCTCTGGTGGTGGGAGTTTAGGTGTTAAGTAACTTTAAAATATAATTATCAGGGGGTTTTTTTGTTTTTTTATGTAATTGTTAGTGCTCATTTAAAATGAAATATTTTTTAATCTGTGTTGAATAACAGGCAAAGCAGTCTAAAGAATAAACTGTCAACAATTTTCTATAATTACAAACTACAGAATCTATAATGAGGTCACTGAGATTTCTCATCACCCTCCGACATTGTCACAACAAGAAACACCTCTTAGGTTGCAGTCACTGATCTACTGGTCATGACAGATACAACTTAGTATTGTATTTGACACTGATTTATTGTCTAAATATCAGGCAGTCATTTGTTCCAAATGATACAATTATCTATACTTTTTAGCTTTCTCTGAAACAGCAGTTACTTCTGATTTGTAGCAGCTACTCTGGACACTGAGAAGTTTGTGTACCTTGTTCAAAAGTGTGGCCTTTGTAACATGTAAGTAGGTCAGCTTTTTTTTTTTTCTTGCCAGAGCTGCCAGATTATCAGTATTCTCTATTCAGGTTAGTCAACACAGAGTTTTGACAACATGTACAGCCCTCAAATTATGCCTTTTTGTACCCATGTCATGTCCTCATTCCGTGTAGTATTCAACTGTTCTTTCAAAAGGCCTAATTTATACTGACTCGCTATATTGTCCAAGACTGTAGGGCTATTACAGGTCAGTGGATAGGTGGGCTACAGATTAATGGTTAGTATTTTCTCTTGACTGGATTTATCTGATTTTTCATTTCAAACATTTGTGCCTACCCCATTATTGTTTACACTATTCAGTTTCCAATAAATATGGTGCTATACACAGCATGATTACTGCTGAAATGATCATTTAAAATGATTAAATAATGTCTTATGACTGGAAAAATACAGATTAAAAAGAACCCAACTGTGGATTTATTTTGCTCTGAACAATGCTGTCTTTTTAAAGAATTGCCTGCTCCATATGCACACATTTACACACATTCAGCTGCCCAGTTAAACCACAGTCTGAACCATTGGCCACTGAGAAGCTTCACTGCAGCAGTTGGGGATTAAGTGCCTTGCTTAAGGGCACTGACAAGAGAGAAAGAGAAGCACTTGTTGTTTGTTTGTTTTTTCTTTGTTTTTTACCACCCAGATTTCGTACCACACACAAACCTGCTCCTCATACCTTCAGGTCACCACTGATCCTTTTGTTATTCATAAGATAAAACTGCCCAAAACAGTCAAGTATGAAAGTGAGAGAACTGCAACAAAAACAGTGGGAGGTACATGACAAGAAGGACAGATGAATAATGGATGATAGAACAGCCTTTAAGAGCGTAGTGTCTTTGTTTGCCTCCTTCTTGGAGCTGAAAAAAGCAACCCGTTCACTATGATAAGGATGGAAGTTGCACTGCTCATCAATGTCACTTTTGGCTGAAGCAGCCAATCAAATCAAGTAGGAGGCAGGCTTCACTACTCACCATGTCCCTCCTGTTTTGCTGGTGGGAGAACAGTGGTGGGAATAATAGAATAATGGTGAACACCAATGAGAAGTTCATAGTGTCTGTATTTTCCTATAAAGAGCTTTACAATGCTAGGTCTCTTCACTACTCCAATAGTAACCCTATACCTAAACCTTTTTATAAACTTTTTTCTCCTCCTCATCCAGAAAAAAAAAAAGCAACAGCAAGCGCTCAACATTTGCTTGAATCCATTTTTTTCCAACTTTATTTGATCGCTCCCAGCTGTTTATCCAGATGCAGGGCTTTTTTGGACTGGCCGCACCTGGTGAGACTAGTCTGTCTGATCAGCTCTTAAAAGTGTCTGTGGACTTTTTTTTCTTTTTTATGTAAAATCTTTGTCTGAAAAGTAACATGTAATCCCATCAGCCTATGCTAGTATAGAACTCTATTCTTTGATGTTGTACAAGTGTAAAGCAGCATTACATGTGAAATGCTTACACACGTGTTTCCTATGTGTCTCTCCTACTTAACATGCTGTTTGTAGTTGTCTGTTTACACACTTAACATGAACTTGAGTTCACACAAATAAATTTATTAGTATTATAAATCTTGCCTCCTTTGTATTTATATCTTCCCACCACTTCTTGCAGTATTTTCTCTTGCTGTCAGGTGTTTTGACAGTAAATTGAGTACTGGTTTACACTAAGACAGTGTAGGTTGAGCTGTTGAGGTGCAGGGGAGGGGAGGTGGAGACGTGTCAGTGAGATCACAGAAGAAAACTAACCTGTATTCAGTTTTAACCATCACTTTCAACCCGAGGTCCATCACCACTACAATATAAAAAACAAAAAAAGAACTCTCAGATTGTCAAAGAGAAGAGTTTGGCTCCTCACAGAGTTGCAGGAGTGCAGCAGCATGTACAAGCTGTGGGCTGAGGCTGAGCAGGTCACTGGAGCTGCCAGCCCTCTTGGTCCAACCAGTTACACTCTGATTCCCCTGGCAGGGCCAGATACTGTTCACTCATGGGGTTTGTCCATCAGACCACTGTGCAGCAAAGTTTCAACTTTTCAAAGACGTCACATGTAGTTTAACATCCGCTCACTTTCTGTTTAACAGTGCTACCTTTACAAACCCAAAATAGTATAAAACTTGGAGGTCATGGAGAGTAAACAGTCACACACAGCTCGACATAAACAAAAGGTCAAGGAGACTCACTGTCGGTGCATCATGGAAGATAAGTTTGCTTATCTGCCAATCAAAGGGCTTTATCATTCTGGATTATTAAAATGGGTCTTGTAGGTCTCCTAACAACTCCTGCAGACCTATGAGCATTTCAAAGTGCTATAAACAATCTAGAGAAAATAAAGTTCCTGAGACAATCAAGCACACCAGTGCAGTGGTGCTGAGGTCCTACTTGAGTGCTCATGATAACGTTATCTGTGTCTTAGTGGAATAAACAAATATAAACAAGAGCAGAAACAGGCAGCTCTGTGTTTCTCTGGAGAACAAACTGGCTTATTAAAACATCACCAGCATTCTGTCTCTTAATGTGTGTATTTTTGCTCTTTTCATGCCATGCGAAGTTTCTTTTGAGGTCAGAAAAAGTCAGAATATCCTGAATGTAACACTTCAACAATCGGTAAGTTTCCATTCACCAGTTTTTAGGCACATTTTTGATTTGCATTAAAAGATACCTCAGGGGAAACACATAAAAATTTGAAAAACTATTGAAACATTGTAAAAACTATTAAAATATATATCAAAAATATATAATAACGAAGAAGAACTTAGGCGTATCAATAAAAGGTCAATGCAAATGAGTTCAATGAACACAGATCTCCAAAATTAAGGAGGACGTTTCGAAATCCTGCAGCTTAAACATCAAACCAGCTTCTACACACACTACAGATGAAAAAAAAAGGTATGTGACAGTGGACTGATGGGGAAATTATGCTGCATTCACATGGAATCAGGCAGACGGTGGACGGCAGACAAGAGGAGACGCTTTGTTAACGGCACGGGGGAAAAAAACAGTCTGACGGAATGAAAGGACGGCAAAATAAAAACACCCATGACGATGTGTTGGTTCGGTGATGTCATATTGTTTTATTTATATATATATATACAGAAAACCTGCATATGTTTTTTCTCCTCATGTTCCTACACAACAGAACTTGTTCTTCTTATCACCAAACGAGGC
>JAPQLA010046618.1:0-11293 GCA_029822935.1 Naso vlamingii | reverse complement strand
TGGCACAGGTATGATGATGGTGGACTTGAAACGTGATGGAACAGCAGCCTGTCTCAGAGAAGTGTTAAAGATGTCCGTGAAGACATCCTTAAGCTCCTCTGCGCAGTCCTTCAGCACACGACCAGGGATGTTGTCTGGACCTGTTGCCTTGTGGGTGTTGATAGTGGAGAGTGTCCTCTTCACGCTGGCAGCAGACAGGCACAGAGCCTGATCGTGGGGGGGCGTTGGGGTCTTCTGTGGATGTGTGTTGTTCTGTGTTTCAAAACGTGCAAAGAAGCTGTTGAAGTTGTTGAGCAGAGAGATGTTGCTGTCGCAGAGCTGTGGCACAGGTTTATAGTCCGTGATGGTCTGAATGCCCTGCCACAGGCTCCGTGTGTCTCTGCTGTCTTTAAAATGGCAGGTTATCTTGTGTGTGTATTCCTGCTTTGCTTTCCTGATGCCACGGGACAGGTTGGCTCTTGCTGCTCTCAGGCCAGTTTATATATATATATATATATATATTAGATATTAGTGACATCTGTCATTTCTTTTGTTTAAAGCTCATTCAAAATTTGAAAGGATGTTATGATGTGTTCACACAGGCATCTACAGGAAACAACAGAAGTGGTTGTGTTGCTTGCCTCTGCAAAACCCTTGTGACACTCAATGCATTTTATGTTGCCTGTTGTTTTGCTTGTGCTAGGTGTGAGCGCCTTGGCTGTAAAGAGATGAGTGTATGCAGTCAGTGGTGAACCACTGTGAAAAGATAAAGCCTCCGCCTCATGACCCTTTCTGTTCCCTCTCAGAGGTTTTCAGCTTAAAGGATCAATTCAAGGAGGCAAATAATGGTTCTACTATATTCTGTCTCAGTGCAACATACCGTGCACAGTGCTGCTGTCCCAGGTAAATTTAACTTTAGTTTGGTCTTTTGTTCTTACTAAAACTCTTTTGGGGCCTGAGGATGTTAATTTTTGAATCTTGGTTCCAATGTAATATTTTGTTCCTGGAACAGCAGGACTGTAAGTCTAGAAATGTCATATAAGCAAGATCCTAAACTAGTCCTCATTTACAGGAATAACTCAACATTTTGGGGAATGTGCTGCAACTTAGATGTGAAGACTGACACCACTCTAATTTGTTTAGGATAAATATGTACAGCTGTAAAAAGCTGAAACTTACTTTATTAAAATGTGATAATTAATTGATAAAACAAGAAACTAATCACATCAAAACACTAAAAAAATCTCACGTTTTAACAATATAAATAGTATATTGTTATGACAAAAAGTTTCATGTCATGCCCAGGGTTGAAAATTAATGCATTACTTTGTAACGAATTACAATTACGAGTAATTTTGTTACTTTTCCTAGTAATTAGTAAAGTAAGGGATTACAATTGCCAAAACAGTAATTATATCACAGTTGCTGATCCAAGTGATGTGATGGGATGTGTTTTTTGTCCTCAGATATCTTATTGCGATGAGTGCATGCACCGATATATATTTTTCTAGAAGAGGCTTATTCTGATTTGAGCTGTTGTAATGTTGAAGTTCAAATAACCTACTGATCATGTGGCCATGCTTGAGCATGTCTTTTAAATAGCAGCCATCAAAACTAGATGTTGTTACAGTGAAGTGGATTAAGTTTTGGGAGCTAAACAGGTTGTGCGTCAACATGTGTCACTTCTTTAGGAGGTTGGTTAGGTTGTGAAAGTAATATAGTAAAGTAGCACATAACATAACTAATTATTACTAATAAGTAAAGTAAATTCATTACTTTTATAAGGCATAATCAGTAATAAGTAACTTATTACCGTTTTTGAGTAACTTGTAAAACATTGGCTATAACATTATAAGTTTATTGTTAGAACAATAAATTATCAAGTTAAAGTGTGATAAGTGTCAAGTTTTAACAATGTAAATAGTTTATTATTTCAACAATAAAAGTCATGTCATAACGGGATAAATTTATATGTTGAAATAATGTAAAAATATCATGTTAAACTTTTATTGTTATTACAATAAATTTATCATATTACAACGTTATATGATACTGATATGACACACACACACATAACAGGTGTCATTTTTTTGTCCTTTCCTTCCTCAGATACAAGATAGCAATAGCTCCTGTGTGTGTGTGTGTGTGTGTGTGTGTGCGCGTGTGCGTGTGTGTGAGTGTGTGGCAGCGACCTCTGGCTGACTGTAGCTTTAGATTTAAATATACAAACATGAATAAAATAGCAAACTTTTCATCCTCTTCTTGGATAGAAAGTGAAGTGTGATTCCCAAAATGCCTTGTCTCTCATTTCGCCCTGTTTATTCTATTTGTCTTGTATTATATTTGAGTACACCCATTCATGTTGCAGAGGAAGATGCCAAGTACTTGTCAACTGTTTCAGAGGAGCTATTAAAAGTATTCTAACTGGAAACATCACAAATTGACGTGGGATGTGCATTGACCACATATGTAAATTTGGACCTATTAACCAAGCTTCGGTAATTCCAGTGCGGTTAGGTGCCCTCGTAGAGTCCTAAGGGTGTTAAGCCACAGTGTGTTTCATCTGCTGCTGTCTGGAAAGTGATATAGAAATGTCAGCTGTCACACCACCAGACTAAAAGACAGCTTTCATCCTCAAGCTGTGAAACATCTTTACTTATTATTCACAACCCAAAGTAAAAATAGTTTTTATTTTCATATTGTTTTTAAAACAATTACATAATTATTTGTAGTAACATTAGTGGGTTAGAAGCACATTTCATTCCAGAACCTTGTTGTACAATATCAAATAAATTATTTGTGTCTGAGGTCCATCCTCATTGTCATGTAGCTTTACTCAGTCACAAACTGTCCCGTCAGCTTGTTGAAGTGCTGCCTTTAAACAGGGAATCCTGCACATTTTTACATTACGACAAACAGGATAGTTGCATCTAATTGAAACAGGAAGTACATCAATTGTTCATAAAAGGTAACACATGTTGATTTTGGCACGTTAGCAGGTTATTCTCAATGCAACGAGTTAGGTTCTTTCACTGTGAAACATTTTCTTTGAAATTCTCCACAGTTGCCCTCAACCCTCTTTATGCTCTCTGTAAAAATGTAAGTAAAACAGGTTTTTGCCTCCTTGAAATTGCTTCTTCAAGCTTAAAATCTCTGAGAAGGCACAAAGAGAGTTGAGAAGTGGACTGCTGAGCGAAGCCATTGGTTCACCACCAACTACTGACACTCATCTCTTCTCAGCCAAGCCACTCACACCCAGCACACACAAAACAACAGTCTACATAAAATACATCAAGTATTAACAAAGGTTTTGCAGAAGTAAGCATTTGTTGTTTTCTTTAGATGCCTGTAACATCCTTGCAGACAGATTTTGAATGAGCATTAAACAGAAAAGATGTCAGATGTTACTGATGTCGCAAAGCAAAAATATAGTAGACCAGATGAAGGCATTAAGACTGCAGGTTTTTGCAAATGTATCAACATCAAGACAAAGTAATCAACAGACATCCCAGGGTTTCTTCCTTTCACTCAGCTTTTCTCTGGTCTCTTTCCTCATCTTCGTGGTCGTCTTCTAGTTGTTGTGATGAAGGGAGTTCACTCCCAGTAGCAGCTGAAACAGGAATGCACCGATCGATTACTCATAATGCAATAATTGGGTATCAATGTGTTATGTGAACACCATATTGCTGTGCTGAAATGAATAGAAAGTTAGATTCTACCTGCTGTGTTTTGCCGGGCTTTAGTCGCTAAGTTGTAAAGGAAGAAGGAACTTACGACAAGTGCAAGGATGGGCAGGCACCTCAGGAAAAATATTAACTTCTCCCTCTGAAAACCTGAAATTCACTCAAAGAAATGACAATTTTGATCACATTTTTAAGTTATCACACTCTGGAGCCCACTTCAGAAAAGCTTCATCTCAGGGAAAAAAAAGAAGAGTTAAGAAATGTCACTGGTTTGTTGTGGCTGTCCGCATTATTAGATGTGACATTACTCGTAACACTTTAAAAACCTAAGGTTAACAAGGTGAATGTGTACTTCCTAAATGAACAAATCTCATAAGCAAATTATGTTGGCACATAGAAACAGTGTGTCCATATGTTATGAATCTGGAGTTTCGACACCTACCGCCAGTTATGGGTGCGAGGGGTCTGTCGTCTCTGGCCGTAACTGTGATGAGGGTACCACTTCCTTCAAGTTCAAAAAAACTTGGTATCTCCACATTAAGCTTGCAGGTGTATCTCCCTGAATCCTCTCTTCCGATATTTGAAAATCTCAAGATCGAGCAGTCAGGTGAGGTTTTCTTCCAGTCGAAAAACTCCCTTGCAATGCTTGTTTCACCTTTCATCCAGGTAAGCCATATTCGGTCAATCTCCCCCTCCCAGCAGCAGGTGATGTTCACTGTCTCCCCCTCCGTGACAGAGACATCAGGACTCTGGATGACACTCGTTGTGCCTGATGATGAGACACCTGTGAAGAAAAAAATGATACATAATTAGGTAACTGAAAACAAGACAATACACTCTACAAAAGAGTCACATTTTTTGTCAATTTCCATTTCTCAACACACATTTATCAACTAAAATGTTTGATTTTTTTTTGAAAACCAGTTCAAGTCATCAGATTTTCTAAAAGTGATATGAAAGGTTAATTTGTGTTTTTACTTACTTCGAGATGAAACGGCACAGAGAGACGCAAGAAACAAACTGCTGATAAGGAACCTCATCTTGTCACACTAATTCACTTCACCACTGACTGACACTCATCACAGCTACCCACCACACAACACACAACACACACACACACACACACACGCACACACACACACACACACATAACAGGTGTCATTTTTTTGTCCTTTCCTTTCTCAGATACAAGATAGCAATAGTTCCTGTAAACTTTAAGAAGTGCTTTAGGCACTAACTTACCTTTACAAACAAACAAAGTCTGAGGTTGTGAAGCTCTTTAAATTATTTTTTTGAGTGGATTTATGGGTGACTATTTGCAGTGGGCATCTTTTGATGATTTCCTCCAAGTGGAAGTCTTACTGTATCAAAATAATTTGTCTATTGTGTCAATGTGTTCACAGTCAAGTGATGAATTATGGGAAAAGCAGGATTTTTGAGGCAAATTTTGGCAAACAAAATGGTAATGTAACTTCACAAATAAACAAACCAAAAACAGTATAACAATAACACAGTAAAACCAAGAATATGATGGATAATGCATGCTTGAAAAAGTCAGTTTGTTTTGTCTGGACAGTTCACTGGAGGAGCATTGTTGTTGATCAACTTGCACATGGCTATAATTCAAAAAATGTAACAGCCAAGCGCTCAGTAAGTAAGGGACACGAAATTGAAATAGTTACTGAGAAACAAATGAAGACAAACGTGAAACTAAATGCCAGTTACCTGTCAGTGAATAAAATAAAACATATGTTTGTATAGGAGTAGCTAATGATCAGTTAATGATTAGTAAATTTAAAAAAAAAAAAAGATGGAGGAACAACTTAGGAATGACTTCATAAATAATTACTCATTAATGCTTTCCTAATAATTGCTGAGAGTGATGAGTTACAAGTGACCAGACGACAAATACTGTATTAATAAATAATTATGTAATTATTTGTTCATGAATATGTTCGAATTGATCAAGCTGACCACTTTTACTATCTATCTATCTATCTATCTATCTATCTATCTATCTAAGCAATCTCCTATTACTTCATAATTGTTATCTTGTAATTATTTACCCATTCAGTGTCCTTTAAAGGGAAGTGAGGTATCATGGTTGGTTTCTGAGTACCACATAGTTACTTCATGGATATCTGTCCATTGGTTACCAAGTCTCCCTTTCCTCAGAGAAACATCATCCTTATCTGTTCTATAATTTAGTATTCATGGTCTGCTCTCTGGTGACTTTTAACTGTCTGCTGCACAGACCTTCAGTGGGAAGTACCAACACTATTAATGGGTAATCAAATATCATGCTATTTCTGTTTTGTTACTCATTTGTTTTTTTGATTAACTGTTAACAGTAAATGATTAACTGATCATTGGCTGCTCTCAAAAAGTTTGATTGATAGTTACTCATGAACTGATGGTTAACTAGCAGTTATTTGCTTTTTTTTGTCTCCTTTTTTCTCTGTAACTATTCAAAATTTAGGTGTGCGTATTTAAGCGTGTTTCTTCCCATCTGTTTGCTACTTGCCTCTTTTTTTTTAAGTTACAGAAAAACAAGAAATGCATGAAAAAAAACGTGTAATTTAAGTCATTGCTGCTGCACAACAACGCCATGAAATGAGACTATGCTTGCTGAAGCCAGTACAACAAAAACTCTTCCAGTTTTCTCTCTGACTCTCAAAGAGACAAATGACTAAGACCGGCAACGCAGTGATGATGAAGGGACCACCTTAAGGCTGAACAGAGTTAAAAAGGTGTCTGTATGTGAAAACCTCAGCCCTGCAGGGCGGTTTGTGGTTCGGGGCCTTCCTGTTTTGCCTCTGTTGTCATTTCTGTTTAGTAGCCCTTATACTAAGAAATACCACTCAAAGAATCCTGACTGCACCTTGCAAACCGTAGTCAATAAAAACTACTTTGTCCTGTAAATAATATCAGTCTGAACCAAAGTCTGTTCATTTCTGCCATCATACGTATATCTTTAATTATTGTCCAGAGATTTCTGGTTAATTGCCACGTGACAGTACTTTGTTCTGCTTAACTTCCTCTGAGCAAGGCCCCTTGAAACATAATCTACCTGCTGCACATACATGAACAAATACTAAAAATCCAGAGGGTAATATGATGCAGCAAACACTGGTATCCACTTTTGACTCCTGATTGCTTGCTTGGTTTGTTTAAAAATACGGTATATAACCATCTTATTTGTATGTTAGCATTAATAGTTATTAAGAGTATGTTTTGAATATTAATATAGCAATGAGTGGATGCACTTAGCTTTAATATTTGGTACTGTGCATGTTTTAGATCTGGTCATTGTTGAGGATACAGAACTGGGACATAGTTGCCATAGAAGCCATTTGTTAATTTCTTTTTCAAATTAATTACACTACATCATTAACATCTGTTGGAAATGTACATACTTGCAATTTTGTGATGTTTTCTTGCTGAAACATCCTGAAATGCCCTAAGAATATTTTTGTTTGACCTGATATGAGCTTTGCTAACAAGAAAGGAAAAGTTAGAGCTAAGTAAGCCATTCTGGGTTAAATTTTGCTTTCCAAGCAACGGGACTCAAATGATGCAACGAGCCTTTATTGCTGAAGGTAATCAAAAAATTTTTAAGAACAGGTAAATCATTTTATGACAGGGTTGTGGAAAAAATAAATAAATAAGATACATATCTTAAAAATATATATATTTATAAGATGTATTATATCTTAAAACCAAAACTATCTTTATTGCTTGTAACTAAACCTTCATTTACTGAGTTTTTTGCCACTTTAGGGAGACTGTAAAACCGTGTCTTAGCAAAGACTTGCCAAGTTGCAGTGCAGATATTGAGTAACATAGCATTCATTTGGACTTGTCTTTCTGTCCTCCTTGTGAATGTTCGGTCTGGTATTCACTTGCCCACATAGCTTTGGAAGCATTGAGAGCTTGATTTTGGAATCTTGCACTTTATTTTTTTTTCTGGTTCCAACCACGCATGGTTTCGTTACTTTTTGGTACTGAAAGGGAAGGAGCAGCGATGTGGTTTCATACATTTCTTTTTCAGTGTATAAATGAGGATGATGCTTAGTATGCATTGTTTGCATGAATGTTACATACTATAGCTGTTATTGTGCTTAAGCTACAACAAGCTTCTCTGAGAAGTCTCACCCAGAAATGGAAGTTCTGTCACACTGAAGGAGGTGCAGAGGAAGCAAAGACAGATGACTGCTTCCTAGCTGCATTTCAATTCAAACACTTTCTCTTTTATCTCAAATTTCATGCTACTGACTGCAACAGACATTTGAGTATGTACCCTGCTTTGAAAGGACAACTGCAGTGCATCCTAAAAGTGAAGAGAAAAAAATTTTGCACTACCACTTCATGCCTTCATCTGTCTATTTCTTGGTGTCTCGTCATCAGGCACACCCGTTTTTACACAGAGTCCTGAAAACACTATATTGACTTGACTTGATGCACCAAGGAGCGTTAGCGACAGTTTACACTGTGAACTAGAGTTGTGCCACAAAAAATCTGAGGCTGTCCTGTTTCCTTACTGTACACTCTGTTGCTCTTTGCCCGAGACGGGGTTGATAATAAAGTTTACTTAGAAATCTGTCCATTAGATGTTCACCTTGTAAACTTTGAATCTCCAAAGCGCCACTGGTAACGTCACATCTAAATATGTGTACACACACACTAAGCCAGCTACATTTCTTAACTCGTCTTTTTCTCTCATTGTCTTTCCTCTAAAAAACGCGGCCCCCAGATTGTGTTAATTTTAAAATGTAATTTAAGTTTGTCAGGACTCATCCTTGTTAAGGTCATTTTTTGTTATTTCATGCACATTCTGTCTTCCTGTTTTATTTTGTAATACTTACCCTCTCCTTTCGTTTCAGGTATCTTGACTTCCTGCCCTCATGTTCTCATCTGTGTGCTGATTACAGCGGCCTCGCCCTGATTGTTTGCACCTGTTTCATTGTCTCCCCTTCCCTTGTGTTTATAAGTCCCCTGCTATGTGTTTGTCTTTGCCAGTGCGTCTTGTTCATCACATCAAGCGTTCCAGCCATTCCCCTCATGAGTTTTGTTATGTCCATGTGGTTTTGATCCTTGCCTGTTTTTTTGACTACTTCTCTGCCTAGCCTGTTTGTTACCTCTTCCAATTCCACTACCCGACGTTTTGACTCCGGCCTGCCTTAGACTTAGATTTTTGCATAGTGTTAACAAATTTATTCAGAATTTTACAACTGTGTCGAGTCACGCAAGTGAGTCCTGAGCTGTGTCAAAGTTGCTGTCTCTTTAGGTGTATTTCAGGTTTTCACTGAGAGAAGTTAATATCCCTCCAGAAGTGCCTGCACATCCTCGCCCTTGTCACAAGCTTCATCTGCTTTTATACGTTAGGGACCAAAGCCCAACAAAACACAGCAGGTAGAATCTAACTTTCTCTTAAATCATGGTGATCATGTGTCCACATAATGCATTATGACCAAATAGTTACATTATGACTTATCAATCAGTGCTTTTCTGTTTTAGCTACTGATGGTAACAACCTCAACATGTGACGGGCTGAGGTCATGCCCCCGTTCACGTGACCGCTCGGTTGCCGAGCAACCAGCCGGAATAAAGCCGACGTCACCACTGTCATGGCGGCGCCAGCAGCAGCAGCAGCAGCAGCAACCTGACGTGCAGATACAGGAGAGCGAAGAGTGGAGGAAAAGTAAAAGAGAGGTAGTAAAAGCCCGGTCGTCCGTTCACGTTGGCCGCCGACCTCTGTGATCGCCGCAGTCTCCCGCCGGGAGCTCCGTGTGGATTTCTTTATTGTTGACTGACTGACTGACTGACTGACTCTGACTGGTGCGAGCAGAGAGCCCCTGGTGCCTGGTGCGAGTACTAACCGATCGCGGTTCTGTTGGATTACTTTTGTGTTTTTTTCCTCTTTTTTTTGACTGGCTACTTTGGGTTTTCCCCTGTTTTACTTTGCTTTTGCTGAAGATCGGATATTTTTTGTTTAAAGAACTGAGAAAGAAACTCGATTAAAAAGAAAACATTGTTTATTGTTTTTGGACTTTTGAATACATTTTGAAAAACGTAAAGCTTTTGGTTGTGGTCTTGTTTCTTGTTCGTTTTGCTGAGAATAGGCTGTTTTAAATAAGGTTGTGTGTTTTATCATATGTGTAATATACATCCTTTGTGGGGGTTTATTAAGTGTGACTCAGACTTTTTGTGTCAGGATTAAAACGCCTGACTGTCACCCCAACGTTATTTAAATAGTCACCTTTTCAAAACCGTCACAAACAGACTGGTCCTCTATACCTCTTTGTTTTCAGACATCAGTGACATTTGACATCTCTGTTTTAAGCTCATTCAACATTTGTTTGTGAGGATGTTACAATCATCCAAAGAAAAGACGGAAGCCATGGTTTTGCACTCATCAAAGCAAGAAAATGTTCCACGATTAAAAGAAACTCAGCATTATTTGTTTCACTGACATGAACCTGCTGACCAACACGCCAAAATGAACATGTGTTACCTTTTATGAGCAGCTGATGTACTTTCCATTTCAACTGAAGGGAACAGACCATCTCCTTCCTAATGTAAAAATGTACAGAATTTACCGTAGAAAGGCAACATTAACAAACTTAGGGGAAAGTTTATTCTTGAGTGAAGCCAAACGAAAATGATCGTGTCTTATGTATTACATGAATTTTATTGTGTAATGTCCTATGTTGTGATGTATTAAAAATGTTAATGGAAAAAAACAACTATTTTTACATTTGAATGATGAGTAAAGATGTTTCACAGCTTTAGGATAAAAACTGTCCTTCAGTCTGGAGGTGTGACAGCGGACTCTTTTACATCTCTCCCCAAACAACAGCAGGGTGAACAGACGGTGGCCTGAGTGGGTATCTTCCTATAACATCCTTTGACTGTCGTATGCTTTGAAATACGTGGTATACTTGTTAAATACAAAACAAAAAGAATACGCAGGGCTACAGTTCACTTTCTTGCCGAGGGTGTGTCTCGAGTCTCTTAAATTGCATCCACATTTCCCTCACTTGCGTCCTTTCCTTGCATCTTAAACCCACCCTACTGTGGATGCATGGAGAGACGCAAGGAAACCAGAGTGAGGAGAGTAGAAATGAGGAAAGACGTTTTTAGAGAAATGAGACGTCCTATTCAAAATTAATTGGATTAAACAGTATCTCAAAAACCCTACTTCGATTTGGAATTTCATCTCTCATCATGTCTTTTCACAGTTAGGTGGCCTTAAGTTCATTCTACTTTGCAACTATAATATTCAAAAAATCCCAATCAAACTCTCCAACTTCCATCAACAGGTTCTCTTGGCTTGGGCTCTTCTTTACAAGCACAACTTCTCTCACAGAGATGTTACATTTGGAATAACTGCAACATTGTCTATAAGAACAAGACTTTATTTTATGATAAATGGTTTAATAACAGTATTATTTTAGTCAGTCAGCTCTTTAATAAAGAAGGACTACTATGTAGTTATGCAGAATTCCTCACAAAGTACAAAATCCCTGTAAGCCCAAAAGAATTCTCTATTGCATTTGATGCTATTCCTTCTGGCCTTAACATGTTATTTAGATCGAATGATGTCTCTTTACCTTTGAATATGTCACCCC
>JAPQLA010046493.1:0-11301 GCA_029822935.1 Naso vlamingii | reverse complement strand
TGCAGTTGGGTGTGTGGATGGTATGAGATGAACTGATCATAGGTGACTTGATTTATGAGGCAAACACTGATTATGACCGGTCGATGCCCTTTAATCCAAAAAGGACCATGGAGACCTGCATGATGCTCTGACCCTGTGTGAGATCCGTTTTATTCAAGTTCAGGTCATAAACCTCAGTGTAACCTCAGTGACCCACAAACACACTAAGTCAGGAACCTTGCCTGAAAGCTTTGATCTGATCAACAAAACATTCCAACCGGCCTCCACACTCCAAACTAGTGACATCAAAACTGTATTCAGAATTTATTCAGCAACGAACATGTTTTTTCACATATTCTTCAACTTCTTTTACTTGTTCTTTTTTCCCCCTCATTGTTACTATGCAAATTGCATACAGTGTGACACTTTAATTGTAAACAGTACTAGTTGGGAATTTGTCTGTTCTTGCTTCAGCTTTTGGGTGTCCTGCAGGCAAGTGCTGGAGCAGTTCTTGTTTTTCTAATTTGGCTTAAAGGAAGCAGGCATTAACATTTCCATTAAAAATTGAATCAGTAGTGCCCACTTTAAGGGGTTGTGAGTCGTGTTCCCTCTGTAATGAGAGACAACACAACACATAAAGTCATTTTCACATAGGCTTTGCAGCTGTCCCTTCATGAATGTGTTGCGTCAACTTGTGCTATGTGAAAGATGGAACTCTTTTGTTGTTTAGACTCCATTATTATGGCTCACTCTCCAGATTTGCCATGTTCCACATGCAACATTTGGAACATTTTAGTGTTTTTAACACCTGACTGGAAGAAAAGTGCCCTTAGCCTTGGCAGTAACTGGGTTTTTCTATGTGGCCATGTGGCAAAATTCTTTCACATTAGGTTTTCAGATATCCAAGCTAAGATATAGTGCATGCAAAAAGTGTCAACAATAAGCTATGAAAAGAACGGGCTATCAGTAAACATTTTTGCCAGGGAAACTGCTCCTACTGTGTGTCCATTGGGCTTCTGCGCTTTCACACTGCACTGTCTAGTGCATTTCTCTTAAAATGTACCCTTGTTCACTTCCCCTTGGGCCAGTACCCCCTGTTGTATTAAGTGCTGCTCCACTTAAAACTCAATAAAACTAAAGTGAACTTTGTGAGATGAACCCTCCCAAGGCTAAGGGAGCGAGTGAACTCCAATGGTCACTCAAGATGCCAATATAAACCAGAGTATATCACGATTTTGCGTCATTTCCGTCCCAAATAAACTGACCAAATGATGACATATTGCAAGCATTCAAAGAAAGTCTCCTCCTTCATTACATGAAGTAACTACATTGCACTTAACAGCGAAAGACACTGCAGATGCATGATCAGCAACGATGTTGCAGGGTAAGAAGAACCTCAAAAACATTGGCAGACAGTTACCATGGACTTATTTTAAGGGGATACACATCCTGTTTCACATAAGGGGTGAGCCAGTTCCATATGTTAAATTTATATATCTCTCTGTTTATATGGTGTTAGATAATACCCAGGGCTGAGGGTAAATAAATGAGGGAAAGTAATAAAACTAATTAAACACATGCACAACCATTATGCACTTGGATTACCATTGAGCTCCCCATCTCCCTGTACTACAGTATGTAGAACCCAGTTGAGAGTGACATCTGTGTACATGAAACAGAGTAGTAGTTTCACATTGTGTCCCTGTTTCATGAGCACAAGCAGCACTCTCTTTTCACCCAATTTGATGCTTCATGCTCCAGAGATTCTTCCTCAGTGACTGAACATGCACTTGCAAATATTGGAAAAGTGTTTGATATTATGAGGTGGTCACGAACTGACCTCAACAGAGAACCCAACTCTCTAGGGTTACAACACAAAATTCACAACAAGTCTAATACCTGAACTGTGGTGTCAATGGCCATGGCACCCTATGCTTTAATGTGTATTATTTTGTTTTAATAAAATCTGGGTGTTAACCCGTCTTGCCCGAGTCGCTTTATACTTATTCTGCCTCTTTTCAGATTTGTACTTCTTTCCAAATAGCCGGTGTGAAATCTTCACATTAACTTGGAAGTTTGTGTCAACTTAACTACTCTAGTATTGCTTCTAATCCTTCTATTTCGCGCTAGAGGGAACAGTCAGTTGCAAAAGCTTTTCACAGTACATTCAATGACCTGGAGGAAAAAATGTGGAGGGTCTGAAAACAGTTATTTTGACATTAGAATGCCAAGGTTTCATGAACTTATTTGCAGTCAGTCAGGGTTAGTCTCTTAATCTGTCCACCCATCCACATGTTAGTGATATTTTTCTTCTCTGTTTGTTACTGTCCTGTTCACATTCATTGTTTCTCCTTTATTTTTGTAAACCCTTTTTCCCCTGTCTACAACAAAACCCTAAACACTGGACATATTAGGTGTGATTGTGTTTAATTAGACTGAATTTATTTTGTCGGTTTTGGCCATTGTTTCTAGCATTCATGTATGTGTATGTATGCTATGCTTTTTTAAATCCAATTGGTTGATAAAATGTCTAGTAATCCTTCTATATTGTGCTGTAGTCTGTTGGATGGACAGCTGGGGCTCACATTTTAGCATTTGCTGTTTTCTTTAAAAAATTCAAAGTTTAAAGGTTTGCTAAAATTTCCCAGATTATTTTCTTCCTTCTTGTGACCTTGATGTCAAGCTGTAGTCAAACTACCGGTTTAGATCACTTGAGCATACTGACCAAATAATTTAACTGATTTCATCAATAAAGAAAAAGGAGTGTGTCACAGGAATGCATGTCCTACAGCCATGGTCAAATCTGACTACAAACATCAAATGTGATTTTTTCCTTACATCAAAAGGCAAACTTAAATGATAAAATTGTCCCTGCATTTGGCATTCACCTTGCACTATTTTTCTTCAACTTGGTTATATAAACAAGCCACCAAAAATGGCAATATCCCTATAAACAAAAAACGTATGCAGCAAGGATTAAATAATTGATAAGAAACTGTCTGCTTTGGCAAACAACTCTAAGAGAGATACCAGTCCCATATCCTCCCAGCTACAATCAGTGAAGTCTTTGATAAGACTAAACAGGAAATGTCCCAGTTGTTTGTACTCTTATCAAAACCTTCAGTTACTGACAAGGGTAAAGGCTTTTAGGATTGCAAATCTTTCTAAACCCATTCTAAGTTTCTTGATGGAATAGATTCATTTCATGTAGTATGACTCCAGTGAATCTCCTGAATAATTTCTATCGGTCATATAGCCTAAAAATTACTGCCAAGTATGACGAAATGCCTTGCATACAATACCTAATTCACCTGTTCCTTGTTTTGTGAAGTCCACATTTCTTTGAATGTGTTTCTCTGCAAACCAGTATTACTGCCATATTTTTTGTTGCCACAAAAAAAGCAAAAGCATTTGTACTTGCAGAAACCATGTGGCTGGGCAGCTACATCCCCTCATATAAAGACCTAAAAAGCATATAAAAACACATATAGATATAGCAGTTTGCTTGTAAAGAGTTCTGGTCTTGATTTGCATTTCAATAGCATGACTGATTTTGCTTTCTATCTTAATACATGAAGGACTGATTTCTTCACATTCATTTAACAAAAGACAAGAGGCAGTTAGTAATTGCATTCAGAGGCTTCGCTGTTGAAGTAAGTGGAATTCACTTTAGAATGCCACACCATTTAAAAATCTTATTGAGAAGGCAATTTTCTTTTACAAATAAGTGGTAGGATTCATGTCTTTTTGTCTCTTCATGCTTTCTGTGTTGAGGGCCAAGGTAAAAACCAACCTACAGAGTCAACCCGATAAACCTGAGGTAACAATTTGCATTGATTTTGTTTGGGTAAATTTCATCCCCATTTTTTGAGTAAAGAGTGCTGAAACTTAACAGCTATAAAATGCTAAAACAAATTAGGTAAAATCTACCTAACATTTCTCAATACATAACCCATAAAAATTGAGTAACATTAATTCTTGATTCTTGTAACATAACTCTTGACTCTTGAGATGGAATTTTCTGCAGAATAGCAGCGTTTTACCATTCTGTAAAATTTTCAGTTATATATAGGCCCTTTGTTTTGTAGCTGGTTTTACAAATCACAGGGGGTTGTGTTTTTGTAACAACATGTAACAACGCTGTGGGGGTTGGGGGCTTTCACCTTTGTCTCCAGGTAGACGACAGTGTAGGAAGGGTTGGGTGAACAGTATCAGTCATTGTTCTTTCTTGCTCTGTGAGAAGTAAAATACAAACACACTCATTGGTTTTATATACAGAAACTAATACATTTTGTTTATTTGTCTTATAGTAATGTTGATGCAGAAGAAGATGCAGGCCCTGCAGTACAACAAGCCAGCCCCCCTTCTTCTCCTGAGGGCCCAAGCACTTCCACTGCAGCATTGCCTCAGCACCCAGTAGGAGGGGGGGTCATGGATGGGTGCAGACAAAATCAGCTAAATCAGCACAAACATTTTATCAGTGACTATACAGCCAAAATCCTGTGCAAAAACACAAACGAACATGCTGCAAAAAAAAAAAAAACATTACAAGTGGCAAAAAATATTCCTGGACCGACCTCACTGTTCAAGATTTTTTCAGGTATCTGGGACTAACTTTTTATTTTTCTTCCAATGGTGTTACTTAACAAAATCCGGGACTACTGAAGAAGAAATACCATTTTCAGCCAGGTGTTTCCTCCCAGTGTGATGCCACGTGATGGGCGTCAGGTCATTTCATGGAATATTCACGAGAGACCATGAAGAAGATGCCATAATTACAAAAAAAAAAAAAAAAAGGGACACCAGCTCATGATTGCCTGTTTCAGCTGTTCAACTGAAGCCCCTCATGGACAACATCAAAGAGGTATGCCTTGCCTTTTACCACCCCCCGCAGAACCTTTCAGTTGATGACAGGATGATGGCAACTAGGGGATGTGTACCGAATTCGATTCTTTTACTGGCACTGACCGATTTATGTCCGTAATACAGAGTATCAGTTCATGTAAAATCAAGCGTTACCACATTTCGGTACCAAAAAACCCCCAAAAAAGTGTATCTGAACGCATATTCTTGACTGGAGGAAAGCAACAGTGAAAGACTTTCTGAGCTTGACATGAACGCAACATTGCACAAGAGTACGATTACGTCAGCTCAACAAAAACAAGGCAGCATGGTCTGCAGGTCGAAAGTATGGCTTGGTTCCACTTTTCTAAAATCGGTGTGGACAACGCTCACTGTAACATCTGCGATGCAAAGAGCAAGGCTGGCCAGGGCAACACTGGGCAGCAACTAACCTGAGGAAGCACCTGGTGAAGAACAAGGTCTGTCTCAAAGCTGAAAACTGCACTATTTTCGTTAGCCTCAAGGCTAATGCTAAGTCTACTGCAGTAGGCACAGTAGCTAAGCACGCCTGCAGCCAGTGGCTCATCTCTGGCAGCCAGCGTCGCCTCATCACTGGCAGCCAGTGTCACAGGTGAAGAAGTTGCCCCAGTGACGCCTTAAGTGAGGCATCAACTTTGTTGACTCCAGGGAGTTAATAAGCTTGTTGTTAGAAATAACTGGGCTTTGGTCTGGTCCTCGCTGACATTAGCATTTCAACTAGCCTTACGTACCATTATCACCTCTTTGTGAGTTTGTCGTATTCTTTAATGTAAATGTAAATGTTACACTTTTGATTGCCAGGTCCACCTCACTTGTTCCATTGTCAACCCAGCATAAGGTAACAATGAGCAACAGTGACCCCCTTTACCAAAGCTAAGGACACTGCCTTCCCCCACCGGAGAGCTAATGAGAGTCACAGGGCTATGACCACATTCATCGTTACTAGGTTGACAGCTGGAGAAGTTTTATACTTTGAGCTATCTACAGCTATCTATGTGTATTTATATATCTAGATAGATAGATACAGAACACCATAACCAGGTGACTGGCATAGTGTACCGGAAAATCAGTGCCGAATATGGACTGGGGGTCCCGGGGTCAAGTTGGAAGACACCCCCAAAGGTGGTGGAGAATGACCGAGCAAAGATCCTGTGGGACTTCCAGATCCAGAGTGACAAGATGGTGGTCGCTAACCAACTGGACGTAGTGGTAGTGGACAAACAATGGAAGAAAGCAGTAGTAATAGATGTGGCAATCTCGAGTGACAGTAACATCAGGAAGAAAGAACACGAGAAGCTCCAGAAATATCAAGGGCTGAAGGAAGAGCCGAAGAAGACATGGGGAGAAAAGGCAACTGTGGTCCCAGTGGTGATTGGAGCCCTTGGGGCTGTAACCCCCAAACTGAGAGAGTGGCTCCAGCAGATGCCAGGAACAACATCTGAGATCTCTGTCCAGAAGAGCAAGAGCGCAGTCCTAGGAACAGCTAAGATACAAAGATACTGTGCAGAACCATCAAGCTCCCAGGCCTCTGGCAGATGACCCGAGCTTGAAGGAGACAAAGACCGCCCGGGTGGGGTGAGAGGGGGATTTATATATATATATATATAAATCCCCCTCTCATATATATAGTGTATATATTAGGGCTGACCTCCAATAGTCGACTATTCGACGATTCGATTCGGAGAGGTCTGATTCGACTATGAACCTCGTAGTCGAATCGTCAGAAAATGTTGTTATGTAACCAAGACCATACCATTCTGACTATATGGGGGTGCCCACAACTGCTGAGCATAAATTGTTACATCGAATGTCTTTTTTTTCATTATATAAAACCCTATTTTGATACAAAATCTGCCTACTTTCTGTTAATAAAGAGTTCAAAGTGATGTGTGCATTTAAACGGTAGTCTTAGCTTCTTACTACTATTAATAAATCACCCACTGCAGTTGCACAATCCAAATGAGCGAAGGTGAGCAGCACACTACAGGACCGTCAGCATTTACGGATTTATTGGCTCACAATGGCTACTAAAAAATCATCCAAAGTGTGAGAGTATTTTGAAAAGGTTAAAGATGACCCGAAGAAAGTAAAGTGCAAGTTGTGTCAGCAGCTTCTTTCATATCACACGACGACAACCAACATGGCGTATCATTTGAAACGGGTAAGGCTTGTTAACTTTACAAAAAAAAAAAAAACTAAAACAAACAAACAAACAAAAAAAGCAGTTCTGCCACTCTTTTGTCAATACAGGCATAAAACCCTATATTAGGCTATTATTAACATGATGTATCATTTTTCTGACAGTTACACCCGCAGTATGACGACAGCTCAGCCAGTACATCTGCATCAGCGGCGGCCCCGAGATTAACGCAAAAAAACTTGATTTGAGACCACCACTTTCAGAGAAGAGAAAAAAGGAAATTACTGAAAAAATTGTGGAGTTTGTGGCCCTTGCTATGAGGCCTGTGCGCATTGTTGAGGGTGAGGGGTTTAAAGAACTCTTGCGCACACTTGAGCCAGGCTACACGGTCCCTACAAGAGCTACAGTGATGGATGTCGTGCACACAAAATATCTATCGACACGGTCAGAGATATACAAGGCAATACAGGACTGTGAAGCTGTCAGTTTCACAACTGATATCTGGACCTCGCTTCAGATAGAGGCTTATCTCACAGTTACATCACATTTCATCACCGGAGACTGGCAACTGGAGAGTTTCGTTTTAGAAACAAAAAAAATGGAGGAGAGTCACACAGCCAATCACATTGCACGAGAACTGACGGAGATCATTTGCGAGTGGGACATTCCAAGTACCAAGATCGTTTCTGTGGTGCATGACAACGCAGCAAACATGGTTGCATGCACCAACCAGTTGGTCCAGCAGCCCTCCTGGGGAAATATGAAAGGGGTGCGCTGCGCAGGCCACACATTGCATCTCTGCATAAACAGTGCTCTGAAGCAGGACCCCATTTGCCGCACCGTTGCTGCTGCAAGGCGCTTGGTTTCTCATTTCAAAAAAAGCGCAAAGGCACTTCAAGATAAGCAGAAACAACAGAATGTTCCTCAGCATAAACTGGTGCAGGATGTTGTTACCCGTTGGAACTCTGTTTATTTCATGCTCGATCGCTTGATAGAGCAGAAGGGGCCAGTTTCAGCCGTGCTCACAGATGAGAGTGTGTCTGATCGTGACCTGGAGCTATCCACATCACAGTGGCACACAGCAGAGGACATTGTCGCTGTTCTGAAGCCAATGATCACTCTGACAGAGCTGTTTTCTCAAGAAAACAATGCATCCCTGTCTGCCACTGTCCCCGTGCTAATGAATGTTAAAAAAAGACATTTGGTGGTGCATGAGGACGACAGTCGAACCACAAAGACACTCAAGACTACGCTGTCCGAGGAGATGGACAGGCGATGGGAGCTTAAAGGGCCAGGGCTGGAAAGAGGTGTGTACATCGGTGCGGCGGTGCTTGACCCACACTTCAAGAAGCTCTCCTTTCTCTCCGATGACCAAAGAGAGGAGGCGTATTCAGTGGTGGCAGAACTAGCTGAGAGTCTAACTGAAAGGTCTTGCCAGGAGGAAAGTGACATGGTGGATCCTGGGCCGACTGCCCCAAAACAGGACATTGTGATGGCTATGCTGCTGGCCAGTGATGAAGATGAGGAGGAACAGGATGAGACGAGTGAGATGAAGGCCTATTTGAAGGACTTCACTAAATGCAACGGAGGCCCCCTGGAATGGTGGCAGAAAAACAAGGATAGATATCCAAAGTTGTCAAGAGCTGCTAGGAGATTTCACAGCATCCCCTCCACCTCCACGCCATCAGAAAGGATATTTTCAAAGGCGGGTTTCATTGCCAATAAATCAAGGAGCGCACTTTTCCCGACCAACGTGAACAAGCTGGTTTTCCTGGCACACAATTTGAGAAAAATCAGACAACCAAAGGTGCAGTAGAACACGGGCTTTTTATATGTGAAGAAGTGATTTTTTTTTTCTTTTTCTTTTGGGACAATGTAAACTTAAGCTGAAGGCTGCGCACGGAGCATCTCAGTAACGAAGTAAACATCCTTTCTTTTTTCTCTCTCTCTCTCTGTCTTTTTTTGCTGCATGTGCACTGTCTGAATCCCATTCAATTCTTTCTGACTTCTATTATGTTTATTTTTTCGTCGTTCTATAATTGTTTTTATTTATTCAGACAGGCTTATTGCATTTCGAAAAATATTTATGACATTTTGCACTAGTGCCAGCGCTGTTGCGTTAAGTTTAATTTTATTTATTTATTTAATCCCGATTCCCCGAGTGTGAACTGTGAATTAAAAGCCAAGAAATAGGTTCCTATCTGAGAGATAAAGGCATGTTTTGGCACGTTGTTGTTTTTGAAGCCATTTTGTTCCTATTTTATGTGAACTTTTCTGATGTTTAATATGCCCAGTTTTGTTCATCTGGCTTTAAATAAATAAAGGTATTTGTTTCAAACCTACCATGTTTTTTTGAGTGTTTTAACTGTTTTGTTTGAAACGGAAAAAAGTTGCAAATAAGATCTAGCTGCTATCTAAAAAAAAAAAAAAAAGGTTCAACAATCAGTCGACTACGGCAAAATCTGACGAATCAGATTCGACTATGGAAATCCTTAGTCGAAAACAGCCCTAGTATATATGTATAAATACAGATTTTATCTGCTGTTCCTCTTCCTCCCATTTCATCCAGAGAGGAAAGGAACGGAGAGGGAGGTAGGGATGTGTTTTGCGTTGGTGATATTATATTACAATCAAACAGTGTATGATGTTGAATTGAGAAATAAATATGTAAAATTCACAAGTTTTGACTTATTTTTGTTTAAATGAAATAACCTTTGTTATTATCACAAAGAAAGTACCAAAAACAGGTACCGCTGAGTACCGGTACCGATTCCTGGGTACCGGGTATTGGTACCGTATCCCCTCAAATGTGAACGGCACCTATCCCTAGTGGCAACAAAGGCACACACCAGCATGAGTCAATTCATGAAAGCAAAACTGACAAAGTAGGGTACACTTTTTGTTTTGGCTGACAGCAGCAACAGATACACATTTAACCTTAATGTTTACACTGGAAAAAACACAGTTTGCTTCAGGTGTAGGACTGACATACGATTCGGTAATGTCCCTGATAACCAAAGCACACCTGGAAAGTAGCTATAATCTGTATGTGGACAATTTCTACACCAGCCCAATGCTCTTCAGGGATCTTTACAGCCTCAGCATCGGAGCACGTGGCACATACAGAGACAATACACAAGGATGCCCCTGTACAACCACAAATGCCTTGAAAAAAGAAAGGATCTTAGGGGCTCCATCAGGTGGATTGGTGAGGGCCCTCTGGTGTTTGTGAAGTGGATGGTCACTCATGAGGTTTCTGTTTGCTCAACAATACACCAGGCGTTCTCCAGACACACAGTGCAGAGGAGGGTGAAAGGTGAGGATGGTCACTGGAGCACCAAATCCATTCCACGCCCGACCCCTGTAGTGGAGTACAATGTGAACATCGGAGGAGTTGATTTGTCAGATCAACTAACTCAGTATTACTTAGTCCGCCACAAAACAATGCAGTAGTACAGGACATTGTTTTTCTAGTTTTTGAACATTAAAAACATATTAGAACATATAAGAACATATTTGCCGCTTTACTTTGTTGTCAGACTGTGTTTTTTAGGGGAACTGAAGTCGTAGCTGTGCCGACTCAAAGCCACCAAATTCCATTGACAGAAACAAACTTTTTACCTTTCAGCACAGTGGAGCTGAATAAGTCTGTCTTTGTGTTTGTTATTTAGTGTTATTGTTTGACTTCAGGACGACTTCAGTGATTTAACAAATTTGTTCAGGTCCAGACTTTTTGCTTACTTATTTATTTTTCAGGAATTATGTATTTATTCACTGAATTGTTGGGTCAGTTTCATAAGAATTAACAACTGAGATCACACAATGTCTCCACAGAGCTCTCAGTGCACTGGGCATCACAGGAGGAGCAAGGAGCAGAGCCATCAAGAACACCACCGAAGCAGCTGAGAAAGCCTTGAGATGGCTCTGGATTCAAAGAGAAGATCCATGGGGACAAGCTAATGCCACCTGAACACAGGCCGTGGTCTTATCAACCGCGGTGGAGTCACCTGGGAGAGGGTGTCTGATGTTGAAAGACCCGAAACACAATGCACAATTAAGAACACAATCTTAACTCAAAATCCACCAGTCAGGGCTGTAGACTTGAGACTAGGGGCCCTAGTTTCGTGGCGCGGCGCAGGGTGGCGAAGCTGGCGCAGTGCAAGTTTCTAGTGGCGCAGCCTGGCGCGCGGTCAGTTTGGCAGTTTGGTAGACCGCGCTGCGCCAAGATGGGTGTGGCGGCGCGGCAGGGGGAGGTGTCACATATTCATCATGGCGCAGTCAAAGTTTCGTGCGAAAATGCC
>JAPQLA010046472.1:0-11302 GCA_029822935.1 Naso vlamingii | reverse complement strand
CATCCATCACCACAAACTGCTGCCTTCTCTCTAAGTAGCTCCTCACCCAATTCAGAACTACCCCCCGGATTCCATATTGTTCTAATTTTATTAATAATATATTGACATTTTCAATGTCATATGAGAGATAGTTGCTGTGTTGATAAGTCTGTAGTTCTAGATCCTCATAATTGCAATCCTTTGTGATAAGTCATTCTGTCCAAAAGATGTGTCAGTTGAGTTTATTGCCATAGTGCAGACTATTAGGTGAACATGGATAATTGATTATGTGCCTCAGTGTGAGGTCATCATACCTGGTTGCATTCTCTTAGTTATGCATCTCTGGGTGGTTTTGGTGTACTGGTGCAGGGATGAATGACCAACTTGTAGGCAATATCACCCCTCTCTCTTGCAGCTTTCAGGTCCGGCATCAGCTCTTTCCTTTTCCTTCAAACAGAGTCTGTGAAATCTTCATTTATGTAGATCCTGGATCCTTTCAGTAGTTTGGCACACTGCAGAATGGTTGTTCTGTCCTTGTATCGGAGGAAATTCACCACAATTGGCCTTGGTCTATTGCCTCCAGGTTTCCCTGTGCGATGAGCCCTCTCCATCTCGATGGTTTGTTGCAGCTGCAGCTTCTCGGTCAGGACCTTCTTCACCTTGTCCTCGGCCTCCACCCAGGTCTCTCCTGGTGATTCTGTGATGCCATCTATCACCAAATTATTGCATCTGGACTGTCCCTCCAGATACTCCATTTTGTCAGTGACAGCCAGCAGACTGTCACACATTTTACACAAGTCCGACCGTGTCGCTTTGCAGCGCTCAGCTTGATTGGCGTTATTTTTTTTAATGTCATCCACGTCTTTCTGTGTATATTGCAGGCTTACTTTGATGTCCTGCAGTTCTCTTGATAACGCATCCAATCTTGTGTTTGTTGAATCCACTATGTCTTTCACAAAGCCTCTGAAGTTGTCACTTTGTTGCTGCAGCAGTGCCATGAACATCTCCTTCTGCTGGAGCAGCAGCTTGCTCACTTGAGAGAGAGGTACATGCTCCTCGTCCAGTTTCACCTCTGATGCCTTTGATGGTTTAGGCATTTTGCAACTAGACCTGGGGAGTTCTTGTAATCCAGCTATTTTCCAGTTTTAGGCCTGGGGCCTACGTAGCCAGAGGCTAAGATAATCCAAACTGAAATTCAGTGGACCTTGCTACTCAATTTTGATGATAATGATGTTGTAAACTCAAGTCAAAGGTGCAATTTTGAAGTGCAAAGAGGATTACAAGGATATTTGGTGGATATGCTCAAGACAAACTCTCAGACAAAAACACAGCAGCAGCCATCTTGGAGCAGAAAAATCAGAAATGGTTTTTCCAACTATTACAAAACTTGCAGGATATGTCCACATAAGTATCTGAAACATACCCTGAAAATGTTACGCAAATCTACTGCTAGGGGGTGCTAAAAACGCACAAAATACGCATGGCGTAACACAAATCAGACTATAAATCAGGAGCTGTTTGTCCAGTCATCAGAAAACTGGCAGGATGTCCACATCACTTGAAACATACCCTTAAAGCTATTTTTAATGAAGCTGTTGAAGCTTTCAGCCTCTAATGGTCTTTGTTGGCTTGAACCCCAGAATTGCCGCTTGCGGCTATATTATTTACGCCCTTGCTGTTGATTTCACACCATTTATATAAAGAATCAACTTGCAGAGTTTTGAAACTTGATGCAAAAAGAGAATCCATCACAGTTTATTTACGTTATCATTATGACCTGATGTAGTTTGAGCCACGGTTGCTTTTTCTCATTTAAAAATCTAAAATATTTCAAAATCTAAAAATTGTTATAGTTGGATATACATGTGTACATATGTGAAGTGACATACAGTTATGTATGCATACAATGAAATCTCAGGTAAATGTATAGAGTTGATTCAAATGTTGATGATTGTTGATTCTGTCCATTGCCATGTTTCCATACATGTATTTGATGCGCATTTCAAAATAATAAATTAGAAATGGTAAATGGAGATGGCAAAATTAAAAAAAAAAAAAGTCCTCAATTTCACAAAAAAGTTTTTGTGCTTGCTTGAAAAGGTTTTTGTCATTGTTGAAAAACAGCTGATGTGCAAACAGGGAGATGGAAACAGCTGTTTTGAAAAAATTGTGACGTAGCGAATATTTATCAGCTGATTCTGCTCCGCAAAAGAAGTATGAAGAAACTGATTCCACTTTCTTTCCTGGATATTCCCAAAACATTGTTGTTGTTAACATGGCTGATAACAACAACACCGTCAGATAGCTCTCATCTGAAAAACATAATGACAATTTTAGATGGTAAACAGCAACAGAACACTTTTTTTCCAGTCTGTAGCCTCTGCTTTTTTCTACTGTTCATTACAACCATGTGTAGCATTGCCTATATCGCCATCTTCTGACCAAACTACACTTTGCAGACTAGTTTATTCGCTCCAAACCAGTTGATGGAAATGCTTCTAATTGGCATATTCTTTTTGGGCAGATTTCAAAAATTCCCTTCACAGTCAATGGAAACATGACTAGTGATTTTCCACATTTTGTCCCAACAATCTGTCTAAAATAGAAATATGAAATCATATTAAATTATTTCCTTAAAACATTTTTACATTTACAGGATCAAAACTTATCTTTTTTTCAAAAACACAAACAGTTTCTGTATAATGTCGATCCATTTACATGACGATATGTGGAGTGAAGTGATGTTGGAGGTGAAGAAACAGAAACATTTGATCCAAACGGCAGCTGCAGGTTGACCAAGAACAGTCTGGAAGCTGTGTGCGCGCACACACACACACACACACACACACACACAGAGCTGAGGCTGCAGGGATGCTGCAGTCTGTGCTGCTGTGTTCAAAATGAGTGTTTTAAGCCAAATTCAGCAGGTGTGTGTGCATGTATATGTGTGTGCTTGGTGTGCTGATTTACTGTGACAGGTCACCTTGCTGGGAGCACACACACAGACACACACACACACACACACACACACACACACACACACTTACACACAGAGATTCAAATTTTGGGGCTAAGGGCATCGTGGAGCGACAGTTAACCCCCTGCAGGGTTACCAGAGTGACGTCAATGATCATCAGTGTGTGACAGACAGACCACACTGCTGTCAAACACACTGCAGTAGGTGTGTGTGTGTGTGTGTGTGTGTGTGTGTGTGTGTGTGTGTGTGTGTCTGTGTGTGTGTGTTGTTTCTCAAACAGTCCTGATGTGCTCGAGGCTCCTCTCAGCTGACTGTACTTCATGGCTGCGTTGTATAATGTGTGTGATGTTCATGAGACTTTTTGCTGTCATGTTTTTTTTTGTTCACGTTTTTTTTATTGAAAGTTTTTTTTTTCATATACTTAATAAACAAGAATGCAATTGAGGGAGAACTGTTCCAGAGTGATAATTAAACAATTCACTGTGAGTACAAAAAAATAGTTTCCTCACCCATAATGTAACATTGTCTGCTACTTCCCCCTCAAGACGTGGAGATAGTTACAGGCAAAATATTATATGACCCCCCAATAAACCGACAGACAAACAATAGAAATTCAGAAAGAAAAACAGACAAGCAAACAAAAAACAAACAAAAACAAAATAAAACAAAAAAAAAAAAACAAAGGGGGGGGGGTGTGTTGGTCTCACAAGTCAAGGCAGCAGAAAGGGAGATTTCAGAACAATTTGCTAAGGAAATTCACATTCATAGGCCACAGAGTGACTACAGTAATCATTACAGATTGTCTGGGGGTTGTAAGTCAAGGCTTTGCACATGTAATACAAAGGGCTGCCATATTTCATTAAATTTGGATATAGAGCCTCTTATTAAGTAACAAATCTTTTCCAGTTTTGAAAACATTAGTACATCCTTAATCCACAATGAATGCGAGGGTGGGTGTTGTGATTTCCAGTGTCTCAAAATTAGACATCTAGCAATCAAACAAAGAAAAGCATCTGTCTATCTAATTTGGGTCTTGATAATTTAATGGAGTCTGATGAGACACCAAATAAGGCTATCCAAGAATATAGAGACCCAGTATGTATGTAGGGATGGACATGTCCAAAACATATGAACAAGTGTACCACAATCTTGTCAACATTTATCACACAATGAGTTGATGTTGGAATAAATACGGGACAGTCGTGACTTTGTCCAATATACACAATGTAGAAACTTGCATTGAATAACCCCGTGACTGGCACATACAGAAGATGAGTGTACACGTAGGAGGATAGACTCCCATAAGTCTGTCAGATCTACATCCAGATCTTGGGACCAAAGACTTAAAAGTATTTGGTTAGATGGAGCGCAGAGAGACAGAGTTGTACCATAAAGAGAGGAGATTAAACCCTTCATTACCATAGGAGCCTTTAGGATTTTATCAATAGGTGTATCTGCTGGAGTGTGTGAGAAGTCTCTATACATTTTTCTGTAAAGGTCTCCCATTTGAAGGTATCTAAACAGATGAGAATTTTGGAGGTGAAATTTCTCAGCCAGCTGCTGAAACGAAGCGAATACACCGTCAACAAACAAGTTTCTTACTGTACGTATGCCACTCTGAAACCACAGCTCAAAAGCATTATCCTGCATCGAGGGAAGAAACACAGGGTTTTTACAGAGTGGCATACAGAGTGCTGGTGTCTGAGCTCCAACATGTCTACAGAACTGGCTCCATATACGCAGGGTAGACTTAACCAGTATATTGTTTCCCCGTGTTGAGCTCAACAGAATCAGGGGAGGAGGTAATTAGTGCGGAGAGAGAGGCTGGTGTGCAAGCTGATGATACCATCAGACACCAAGCAGGGGAATCATTATCCGCTTGCATCCAGTGTAGGATTGGTTGCTTATTGGCTGCCCAGTAGTAGTATAAAAAGTTTGGCAGTGCCATCCCACCATCTCTTTTTGGTTTCTGTAAGACTGTTTTATGCAGTTGGGGAACCCTCTTGTTCCATATAAATTCCAACACCTCCGTGTCTAGTTTGTGAGAATAGGTCTTTGAAATAAATGTAGGAATATGCTGTAAAAGATAAAGGAATTTAGGGAGAACCTTCATTTTAACTGAATTTATTCTGCCCACTAACGATAAAGGCAATGATGACCAGCGGTGGAGATCCTCTTTTATACGTGTGAATAAGGTCTCAAAATTGGATTTAAAAAACTTGTTGAATTTATCAGTAACTGCTACCCCTAGGTATGTAAAACGTTTTTTTTGACACTTTAAAGGGAAGTATTGAGAACAAGCTTGTGCCTGTGGCTTCATTAATTGGAAAAACTTCACTTTTATCCAGGTTAAGTTTATAACCTGAAATATTTCCGAAACATTCTGATGTCTTAAGTATATGTGGAACGGACTCTGTCGGCTTGGAAATGAATAAAAGGAGATCATCAGTGTACAGTGATACTTTCTGATCCTTTCCATATCGGGTAATTCCCTTAAAACCTGGAAGACTACATAAAGCAATGGCCAGCGGCTCAATTTCCACGGCAAACAGGAGGGGAGAGAGAAGACACCCCTGTCTAGTCCCTCTGTGGAGAGGGAAGTAGCCAGAGATGTCATTATTTGTATGTACTGAGGATAAGGGTGATGATTATAGAAGCCGTGTCCAGGATAGAAAGCTTTGGTCAAACCCAAATTCAGAGAGGGTGGTGAAGAGGTATTCCCACTCGATCTATCAAAAGCTTTCTTGGTGTCCAGGGAGACAACTACTTCTGGACACAGAGAAACCTTGTTATCATATATTTTATTAAAAAAACGCCTTATATTGAAAAAAGAATGCCCGTTTTTAATGAAATCAGTTTGGTCTATGTGTATGACTGATGGGAGGACGGATTCTAATCTAAGTGAAAGAGCCTTGGCAAGCACCTTAATGTCAGCATTTGGCAGTGAAATAGGGCAAGTGGGTCCTTATTTTTTTTAATACTAAAGAGATAGAGGCTTCCCGGAGAGAAGAGGGGAGAACACCAGATGATAGGGACTCACTGAACATATTCAACAACAAAGGTGCAATTTGAGAGTAGCAGTGGGTTTAAGCGCCATGGGCAACGAGAATTTGGCTTATCTGGGAAGGAGAGCTCGAGGGTCACAGGGGCATGATCAGAGACAACAATAGCATTATAAGAAACTGCACGTACTTGAGAATATAATTTGTTGTCTAAAAGAAAAAAATCGATGCGTGAAAAGGTGTGATGGACTGGAGAAAAGAAAGAAAATCTTTTACTTTGAGGATTTAAGAATCTCCATGGGTCAGAAGCCCCATATTCTTCCATAAAGGATTTAATCACATTGGATGATTTTGAACTGCATGCAAGCTTAGTGGAAGATCGATCTAGAGTCGGGTTTAAGCAGCAGTTGAAGTCTCCACCTAATATGAGATAATGGGATTCAAGATCAGGGATTGTTGAAAATAATTTACGAAAGAAACCATCATCGTCCTAGTTGGGCCCATATATATTAGCAAGAACTAATCATCGTATATCGATATATATATGTATATATATATATCGTATCATATAGTTTACCTGAAATAAAAATGAAGTGTCCATTCGGATCTGCTATAGTGTGTGATATGTTAAATGGGATGGCCTTAAGAATTATTATGGCCGTTCCTCTGGATTTACATGTAAAGGTGGAGTGATACAACTGCCCAACCCAGCTCCTTCTTAATTTGTTGTGTTCTGAAGGTCTCAAGTGAGTCTCTTGTAGGAAAACACCATTAAACACCATTGTGTTTAAGCTTTGTAAGTGATTCAGGACTTTGTTAACTTGGATGGATGGATGGATGAATTTAAACCCTTGACATTCCAACTTACAAAAGAGAGGGACCCTGCCCTGCTCAGACTACTGTTTGGTCTAGTCATAAACTAGAAATTAAATTAAGATACTGTGTAACACCATAGAGAGAGGGAAGCCTTGTACATAGATGTGTGGATAGATGGAGACCACACGGGAGACAGGGGGAGAGAGGAAGAAACAAACAAACAAAGAACAAAACAAACAAACAAACAACAACAACAAAACAAAACAGCTTAAACAAGCTGCATTCAAAAGCACCAGAATACCTTCCAGATACTCAAAGAGAAGCATTTTCTAATTGCTTCAAACAGGACCATGTGATATTAATAGCAAACTCAGCAATGCAAGAACACTTGAAAACACGTCAGTTAAGCTTCAACATTTTAACCACAGGTGCAGTAAAAAGCTACACAACAGAGTAGATTAGATAGAAAGGGGAATCAGGAGATTAGATTTAGATAACAAATATCCCCTCTTACCCATATAGTTAGCTTATCACCAAGTTATTAAATTGGCTTATCAAGACCACACAACAGGGTAGTATAGAGTAGAGTTGGGGAATTGTGAAATGAAATTGTATATAAAAGGCATAACAGAAGCCAGAAAAAGTCGCTTTTCTCCCCTTTCACACATAACTGCATAATTAGCTTACCACCAACTTTCAGTACACGGGCTCATAGGGGCCTTAAGCAACGCTATCAAGCGAGGTAACATTACCTACAGAAGGGAGTCCACACCACCACAGGTCACCTGTGATGCACAGTCAATCGCCGGAGGCGGCGGAGTCGTCTGGAGCCGCACACTGCTGCCGAACAAAATGTTCAGCTGCAGTCGGGTCCTCAAAGCGGTGGCGCTCTCCATTCAGCAGGGTTATCCTCAGATGGCCAGGATGAAAAGGTCCGTAGTCTTTGAATGCGGCATTGCCACGCAGGAGCCGCTTGACTCCCACGAAGGCTTCACGCTTCTTCATCTGGGAAGATGTGCACTCGCTTCCCTTCATGTTGTAGAGTGTCACAGAGTCCTCTGGCTTTCTGAATTATGGCGACCTTGTCCTGGTAGTAGTGCAGCCTGATGATCAGGGCTGTGGAGCCTCACCAATTTTCGGTTTGGGACGCAGCGATCTGTGTGCCCGGTCAATCACTGGCAGAGAGTCCAAGTGCAGAGTATCATGTAGCCACTTAGCCATCAAAGTAGCAGCTTGGGTCCCCTCCATCTCCTCTCTCAGGCCAACCACTCACATTATTCCGTCTGGACCTGATTTCCAAATCTTCACATTTGGCTTTCAGAAAAGACACATCCTGGCCCAGGTTGTTAACAGCCGTCTCTCTAACAGAATCCCCGCAAAAAAACAGCGGTTTTTTCGAGCTCAGTAAGCCGGTTAGTGTGGGAGTCCGCTGTAGCACAGAGAGCATTAGTAGAGGAAACTAGCTCATCTCGTACGATGATATTTATGATATATACTTCTCAGGGATCCCACCACAGAGTCGATTTTCCTAAATATGTCATCCCTCATTGAGTGCAGCTGGTCAGTGAAAGTTGCCACGCTCAGTGGGGTATCCGTCTTGGCTGGATGCTGGTCAGGCGCAGGTTGATCGCCATCTTGGCCGCCTTTACCTTGGCGTGTGTTCGGCATGGTTGTAGGTGTGCAGTGTCGGAAGAATAGATGTAGGTGGCTTAGGCTAAATATAGACACTAAATAACTACTGTCGTGCAGTGTTAGCAGTATTCGTTGTAAAATATTAATATATGTTTCACGTGTCCGCGGAGCTGTCTTTACTGACGTCTGAGCCGCTCCATGACCGGAACCGGAAGCCCACCCTCTGTCATGTTTATCTGCAGTTGTTCCACCTTCAGTGTAATATCCATTTTAAAGAGACACCAGTTCACAAAAAGCCCTGTCACAGACAGCGTGTGATGTATCACCACCACACTACAGAGATATGTTCTGTCTGTTTTTAGACTGTATGGTGCCATAATTGAATTCCACACAGTAACTGTGTTTACGTTAACTGTAATCAAGTTTTTATCTTCCCAAATTTGATGGATTCATATTGATCCTCGGCCACTCGTCCAATCTGATGCTTATTTTATTACAAGTACGTTATATATTTATTTGAATGTTGATGAAATATGCATCGACACACTGACATAACAACTGAATCAGTGACGAGAGTAAGACCTCACCCTAAACTGGATTCTGATGATTTTCTTCAACAGTTCCAAACAAAGAGCCATCCAAAAGAATCTGATCGCTTGCGAACGTGACATCACTGCAGCCTTCAGAACAAAGTCGTTATGCCCTGCATGCATAACATGGTTTGATTTTATAAGGTCCATCATGAACATATAGCCATAATATCAAAGCGTTTTGCCTTGGATTTTGACTTTTCATGATTATCACTTTTTGAAGAGCACCGTCTTCTTTTTACTCTCCTAGAGAACTCTGCCTGTGGCCCTCCTACTTTTTCTAATTTTGAATCTAACACAGTCTGGTGTTCATGAGCTCTAAGCTCATACTAAATGTCAAAACTATTAACATGAGTTATAATAACAACAGCTATAATTATTGTTTAAATGTGAATGAAAATTTTTCCCTATAAATTTGATATTTACAGTTTTTTGAGAGCAAATATGAAGCACACCCCCAGTGTTTTGAGTCTCAACAATCAAAACCATCTAAACTAAACACACCATGTGACTGTTCTTTAAATATGCTGTTCTTCATCTCCCAAACACAATCCTCGCTTCTCACCTTTGGTTTCTTGCTTGTCTCACAGTTTCTGTGCACATCATCCAAACGCTCGCACACTTATGGATTATTCATATAGAAATGTGAAACCGCCTCAGATGCCTAATGATTGCAAAGGAACTGGAAACATGGAGGAAATCTGCATCAAGTTTTATTGACCACAGCTGCTGAAGCTCGTGTTGTTGTCCACGTTATCTCACCTCCCTCACTGTTCTTAAGACTCAGTGCTGCAGATTTTTTAATGTGTTTTTAACAGATTTAAACTGATTTAATGTTTTCCAGCACAGAAGAAAAACCTGTCAGCCTTTCTTTCAGAATAAAATAAAGTCACTCTTGTTTTTAGTCTCTTTAGAAGATTTGTTTGACTAAAAACTTTTTAAAAAAGCGACCACCTTCATCCTGTCATGGTGAAATGAATCTCAAACACAAACACAATTTATTCTAAAATTAAATACAAACATTAAACACTGAATAATAGACTTGAATGACACACCTTCATCATCATCATCAGATGTTGTTTCCTCTCTGTCCTTCATCCAAAGCTGTTGTCTCCTCTGAGAGACACACACAAACACACGCACACACACACCCTCCTGTCTGTCAGGTTCTTATTGAGTCAAGTCACACGGTGTGTGTGTGTGTGTGTGTGTGTGTGTCCTTCCTCACATTCAAACACGACTCTATCAGAAACGTCTGATCTCCATTATGCTTTTAGTCATTTGAAACTTTGACTGAAGCTCTGTCAGTCACGTCATCTCACTGTGGGTTCTTCTTCTGCAAATATTTAAAGCTGGTGTAGTTAGTTTATCTTTGGTCAGTCATCAGGCTAACATCCCATAATAACCTTTCAGCATTTTGTAATTAATTTCGTCTGAAAGAACTCTAGATTTCTGCTCCTCTCCTCGGCTCAGTATTCAGTGTGTGATGGGTACTTTTTGGCCAATCACAGGTCAATTCAGAGAGCATGTGTTCTTATTGGCTGCTCTACACTGCACCTCTTGGTGACAGGTGACAGTGCTTCGAGCTGATTGGCTGATGAAACAAGTGATGTGTCTTACATTCTAAAACTGGCCTCTGGCGACTTGACAAGCTGAGTTGCAGGCGTCACCGTCAGCCGGCTTGAGTCGAGCTGAGACGGAGCAGTTTTCACCGCTGCAACTTTCCCTGCAAAAACAGGAAGGGGAGGGGGCAGCAGAGCTATACATGCTACAGCTCACTTGATTTCCAGATGCTGCCGATTGCAGTTTTTAATGGCACTGACTGGAAAATTAACGCCACCTGCTGTTTATCTCCAGTGTTGACTGAACTTGTATTCGCACAACAATTGTGAAGGGAAACAAGCAACGTTCAGTGTTAGAAGGATGTTTGGACTTTACTCAGTAGGACAAAGATTTTAAAACGTGATCACGGTTCAGAAACACGGAAATCGACTGAATCTAAAAACTGTTTCATCTTTTAAAAAGTATGAAAAATTAAATTTAAATTCTGCTCGAGCCTGGATCATTGCTGACTTATCAGATTGAATTAAATAACATGAAGGCTGAAAAGGTTCTTCTCATACTTCAAACTGTTGTTTTTTCTTAATGAAATTTCAACAGAAAATGTAATTAATGTGTAAGCAGTTTGTTTGCACAGCAGCTGAAAGGACTTCCTGTTCTCTTTAGTTTACATTAAAGGTTGATTATGTAGAATGGGGCAGAATACCGCCATCTAGTGTGTCTAGGTCATAGTCGCAACAACAAAA
>JAPQLA010046452.1:0-11302 GCA_029822935.1 Naso vlamingii | reverse complement strand
TTCTCAAATATATTCAAGCTTGCTTTTTGTTATTACAGTTTTCAGTTCTGTTGAGAAAGTTATCTGCAGCTTAAGCCCTCTCAGTCACCTTCCCCCAGCTCAGCAAGAGCAGAGCGGGTTGGTTCCTTCACACTGTGACAAAAATAAACACTCTCATTGTAATTCAAATTAATGCAACAGTCTGTGTAATGAAAATGAAGAAACACAATCTTGTTTATTGTGTGGAGCCAGAACAGTCTGTGTATGAAATGTTCCAAGAAATGTATCAGTACAAATTATGTAAATTGCCATGTTGAATACCTTAATGGGATTTTACTAATAACCCACATTATATGGAGAATAAACGGGCCCACTCTTTTTTTTTCTTACCTTTTTTTTTCAATCATTGTCTTTCCCTTTTTTTATTTTACTCATGACTCTGCCTCCCCCGGTCTCCACTCAAAACCTGATATCTGGAAGTTTGGTCATGTGATAACAGGTGCTGGGAGGAAGACTGTAACTCAGCAGTGATCTTGGTAACAAATTAATTTGCCTTTTCTCTGACTGCTTCACCCTAAAAGAGTCACACCCCCACCCACCATTTCACAGTTGAATGCTGTCGATGTGCAGGTAACATCCAGAAGTGGCGAAAGTACCGCATTCTTTACTTAAGTAGAAGTACAAATACTTGTGTATAAAAAGTCTCTGATCAAAGCAGAAGTACTGACTCAACACTTTACTCAAGTAAAACTTTTTTGAAATTTACTCCAAATTTACTCCAAAAGGTTTTGAATTTTACTTCAAGAATAGAAGTATTCCTCTGAAGGACATTTCTTCTGGCCATTTCTGTGCAAATCTAACTAAACCTCACTTCATATTGATATAATTTAAAGACTATTAAACATAAAGTTGGAATCAGTAGGATTCATCCGAGCTGTTCCTAAACACTCCAGAAAATGAGTTGAGTGTTGAGTCTCATTCCCAGAATGTCAAACAGAGATATTTTGGGTTGGTAAAGCATCCTGAGCACAGCCAAAGAGGCAAAAGCATCAAACTAAAGCAATAAGCCTGTTTTAAAAATGTATGAAAAGTACAAATATCTATGTTTAAATGAGTTGTAACTGAAAGTTGTTAGAAAAGTTAATAATCAAGTAATCTACAAATACATGAAAAATCTACTTAAATACAGTAACCAAGTATTTGTACTCTGTTACTCCCCACCTCTGGTGACATCAGTTGAAAACACTATGCTGTATCACATTTTGCAGACTATCTGTAAACTCCTTATGACGGCTGTTTGAATGACAAACCTTGTCACTACAAATAAAAATTTGATGAATTAATGTGAATAGCCCACATTAAATTTTGCTTTCCCTGGAAAACGCATCAGATTAGTACAAAATGAATAAATGAATTAAAAAAAGGTCTTTGATTGCATGGAGTATAATTACCAAAAAATATTTAAACTGTGACACAAGGTTCACTTCCTGTTCCAAGTAGGGGGCACAATGTGTGCGAGTCATTCATTGGCATGTCAGTCTACTCAGAGTAGCATTCAAAGCCTGCATTTAAAGTTTTATACAAATTGGTTCACGTAAATTCAAGATACAGCAACTTCCTGTCCATGACGAATAACGTCGTCATCATGGTGATGCCGTTTGATGAAACCTCACAGGGTAATTATTCAGCATCATTAAGGTGTAAACATTATGCAGATCAAAATATAGTAGAACTGAAAACAAAAGCTTTTGATAACTTTGAATGTCACAGGTCTCAGGAATGGCTACACAGCATTCACTACAAAGCTGTTCAGATAAAATCTGTAGGAGTTCATTTCAGTAACACGAGTCAAATTTCCTGTTGTTGTCATTTCCTGTTGTCAGTAGGTGGCATTATGATGATGGCTGAATATTAAGTCACACTTTATTTTGACTGTTAGTCTGTTGAGACTCTACAAGTTATCAGAAAATATTCAGTCCGATGTCAACAGTGTGTTAGTTAACTCTTTAAAAATAAACTCTCGTTTGCAGGCCTGATGCAGGCCCAAATCTTAATGGCCATTTCATTTAGAAGAGCAACAAAAATAAAATTAGGTACCTTATTTTAAGTATTCTGGATCCAAACAGCAGCTTTTACCAGTCTATGGTGATCAGGTGAAGAAAAGATGACGAGCAGGTGTCCAAGAGGCGTAGTCTCGTCTGCTTCTGCAGCCTCTGCAGCCTTTACTGTCTCTTTGGTGAAGAAAGGGTGGCGACAGGTGTCCCAGAATGGTGAATGGTGCTTACAGTCCCATGGAAGTCCGAACTTGGGCTTGTGAGGTTGGCTTTAATATTCAACAAAAGTGTCTGTTGACTGTAATTTGTTTTGTTGCATCAGGTTATTAACTTATATTTAACTGTCTGTACCTTGAGTCAACTACTTCTAAGTTGACTATCAACTCTTGTCAGTTGAAAGGCAACTGTGTGATGTCAGCACATGATCAAGAGCATGACAGAGATCTACAGCTGACTATTAACAGACTATTCGTAGACATTCGTCATTTAGCATTTGTTAGGACTCTCCGTTTAAAGTGAAAAACAGCTGAGAGCAGTAGAAAGTATTTCAAAGATATTTTTTAGGCTTTTGAGCCTTTATTTGTCAGATAGGACAGCTGAAGAGTGGACAGGAAACAGGGGAGAGAGTGAGAGGGACTGACATGCAGTAAAGGGCCACAGGAGGAGTCAAACCTGTGGCCGCTGTGGCGAGGACAAAGCCTCTGTACATGGGGCGCCTGCTCTACCGACTGAGCCACCAGGTGCCCCGTCAACAGAACACATTCATGCAGTAATTATATGCAACACACATTAATTTTTTTGTAAAATGAAATGGTTAGCTTCGAGCACCAAGACTACTGTGTAAGGGTTAGTGAAAGACATCAGGGGGGCGTGTCTTGTCTGATTCTTCAGCTGGACTCTTCTCAAATCTGTAGACCACTTGAAATGCTCCTTATAGTCAACTGGCAGGTAGTTGAATGAATGTCACTTGTCTGTTGAAAGAGCTTTGTTGAATATAACTGACATGCTGTTGACATGCAACTACATGTCAACCAGGGACAAATGAAAGTGTTACCAAATACTGACATGTGACTGGGTTCAGGCCAGGACATTAATCAAACATATAGAGTTTGAGGCATATTGGACAATGTACATAGAGGCATTGAAATAAAAAGAAAACATGCAATTTCCTGTGGCCAGTAGGTGGCACTGCAACCATGACTGAATGTTGGCATGTACAGATTTGTTTAGGCTGGGACCCTTGTCAAACATGGTGCATATGGAACCATGTACTACAAGTTATAAACATATCATATTTCACGCAAAATGCTCAAAATGGCCGTCATGCCATTGTCACTTTAATAATTTTTCCTGTCAAAAGTCTTAAAAGTGTCCACACCGTTTTCTCAAGTCGTTCTGATAAAATCTGAAGGAAGAGTTTGTTACAACACATGGCAAATTTTGGTCATTTCCTGTTGCCAGTAGATGGCACTATGATTGTGGCTGAATATTGACATGAGAATGGGTTCAGTCTGGTACTCTTATCAAACATATAAAGTTTGATGCATATTGAAAAATGTACATTGAAGTTATAAGGATTGGACAAATTCTCTAGGAGGAGTTTGTTAAAATACACAATGTGTAAATCACCAAAAATTGCCATTCAAATAAAAATGGCCGACTTCCTGTCGAGTTTAGCCTTTGGTCTCAAGAGACTTTTTTGGAGATCTGGGTATGATTCATGTAGACACTGTTATGGCCGCCAGTACACCTCTCTCCCTCCGCCTGTGTTTAATTAATCTTGTGAGTTTGTGTAAAACAGATGTGGGATCTCTGTCGGCCGATTGGTGCTCCTGGCTGTCTGCCGCACCACCTCCCTGGCACATGACAGCCCTGTGGTGTCTGATTGGTGGGACTCTTGACCAACCATCAGTGGAGGAGCCTATTTAATGACCAACAGCTTGATTGGAGTCAGCAGATGATTCACCCTGCTCACATGTGCCTCTTGTTTGTGCATGTCACGTAGTGATTTGATTTATAAATTGTTATTTGAGACTTAAGCACTCATTAGTTGGTTTGTTCACAGTCTTGGCTGGGATAAGTTTCAAAAACTGATGCCGCTCACATTTCTCAGGTAGGCACTAATTTTATGTTTAGATACACTAGGTTTAAGGGGTGAAACAAGTCCAGTTTCTCCCTTTATGTCAAAGAGAAGCTAGTAGAGTCAACCTTTTTACCTGTCCTTGAACATGATGATGTATTGTACATGAATGCTCACAGTCTTCACACGCTGGACAGTGTTTATCATGGTGCACTGAGATTTATCACTCACTGTGGATTTTTTACTCACCATCGTACTTTATATTCTAAAGTCAAATGGACTGCTTTAAGTAAACATGGCCTTGCACATTGATATATTTTAATTTATGAAATCATTCTGGGCAAGATTCCGGACCACCTTTCTTCAATTCTAACCTTAAAAGATGGAAAGCACAACCTTTTGGTTGTTTGACGTTGTGTAATATGTTTTTCCAAAGTTCAAACTGAGTTGGGAAAGAAAGCTTTTAGGTATTTTGCCCCTTTTGCTTGGAACAGTCTGATTAGTTTTAAACTGCAAAACTTTGTTACCTTATGCAACTGCTTTTAATAATGATTTACTATTGCTCCTATTGTTTTTGTGTGTTGTATGAGTTTGATTGTTTTGTTTTTGAAACTTTGTTGCTGCCATTCTTGGTCAGGTCTCCCTTGAAAGAGAGATCTCTGATCGTAATGGAACTTACCTTGCTAAATAAAGGTTAAATAAAATGAAAAAAACTGCCCGTTGCTGCGACACGTCAGCGTGTTCACCATATTGAGAGTGGCAAGTCCACACCGTAAGCAAATGCAAGCAGATGTGGAAACTGTGGATTATCTGAATAAAAAGCACTAACGTTTACATTTAATTGATTCTTATTAATCATTTTTTTATATCCAATTATTTATATTCATTTACTAATGGCACTAATAATGACATCATCATCGAGACAAAAAATGAACAAGGTCGGCAAATCAAAATAGTAAGACATTGCACCAAGTCGTGAATCTGCTTTCGTTTCTTTGAGCGGTAAATGACAGACATACCCTGTGAAAAAAAAATTATAGACTCTTACTTTATTGTACATTTTGTTGAATACAGTAACATTTAATGGTAGAAAATGTAAATAAGCAGTAGGCTACTATTACAAATAAACCCAAAATTTTATGTGGGTCTGTTGTACATATTTTGCTTTAATCAATATTATATGAGGTGCTTGAAACACACAAGTGAAGGGGATTTCTTTTTCCTCTCAAAAATAAAGGATGAAAAGTTCTTGTAAAATTAATTCTAGACACAACAAACCGATTAGGTTGAGTTAAAATTTGTGATTACTTCAATATCCCTTGGGAAATGTAGTTGATACTTATTTCATGGACATAAAGGCTGCCACATAAAAAAGAAACACATACAAATATAACATATATGAAAAGAGATATCAATTAATTTACTTAATTGTGTAAAATGGTGTAGCCAATTAAACATTTTAACACCAACAGAGATTGACTACTTTGATTATTATATTATTATTATCAATTTACGACATATCAAGATTAATATTTACAGTCTGAGCACTTGATGTGGAAATTTTCTTAAACACAGAAGGTTTGCATGAAAGATATAAGGAGAAACTGGAATGTTCAACATTTTAAATATAATTTATTTTGGTTTAACTGTCACCTTACCTACTAACTGAAGGTGCACATGCACTGAAATTTAAACTTGTTCACTCACTCATTTAATGGACACATGTCCAGCTAACCCTGTATTATATCAGCTCGTTATTAGATTCAAATTCTGATGCCACTTCAATTTCATTTAATATGTTAAGGTCACAGGATGCTTGCACAGAACACTACATATAATAGTAACCAGAAACATGAAACTACTGGGGATTAGGTATCATTACAGTATTAGTCACTCAGCAGTATAGTGCCTGCTGTGAAAGTTTCATGTAGAAGAACACTGTGAATCCATGGGGGGATGTAACGTACAGCCATTTGTTAAAGCTGTATATGCTCATTCCATGTGAAACCACTGCAAAATAGTTAGACAGTTACGTGTTGCAGCATAGATGAACAACGATGAAACAACAGTTTTCAATAAACATGATATTATGCAATGGGAGGGCCTCACAATGGAATTACTCTCTAATATTCATTAATGACGCACAAAGTGCCTCGTTTTCCATGTAAAGAACAGAAGCAGACACTTGATGCAGCTGATGGTTAAGACAAGGTTTGGCATTTAGGTCATGAGAGTAAACCTAGCTAAGTGATATGAGAATGGAGTTCCCTTGTTGCCTACAGATGGACAGATGTTAAGAACATGAGTAAACAACAACTTCTGCTCTTCTCAGTTTTTTTCTGGATGATGTGGAAGCAGAACTGTAGTGATGTATTGCTGCCGCTGTGCACTCTACACAAATCTCCACACTCAGTGCAGCTACTGGCAGTCCAGCACCCCCTTTGTTTAACATGACCTTCAGACTCACATGGCTACTGACAAACTATGTGATACCAATGACAGCAGTGGAAGGCGTTGAGAGGCAAGTAAATAAACACCTTTGCAGGTGGCCAGCATTCCACCAAGCTTCATGTAGACTTCGGCAGGCCTATACATACCTTCCGGCCAGTTACAGCTACCCCTGTCATCCGTGGTGGAAGAATTCAAGGTCACAATTTTTATGGCTCTGATGATGTTTTGTGATTTCAGCGAAACAAAAGTCAAGGGTGCTGGCGTCATAACATGATCACGATGCAAGTGGGCAGCTGACACCTCAGTGATACAGGCAGAGAGTGTGCCGAAGCTGAAGGACATCACTGGAAACTTGTGCATGGGTGAGGAAGGACTTGAAACTACACACTTCCAGCAATGGAGCAAGGCAGACCTGAGGCAGAGGAGAGGAATGATCCAAGCAGAGGTCTGACAACCGGCGGAGGAGAAGTGGAGGGCTAGGGTTTTGAAACTAGGATCACAAGGAGCCTGGACCTGCCACAAAGAAAGGTCACATGGGCTGAACTCTAGAGACTGGAGCCTCTTCTCTTTCCTGCTCTGGTCAGTGTATGACACCGTACCAACTCAAACAAACCTGCACTGATGGGGAATGAGAGAGGACCCACTGTGTAGATTATGTGAGGAAAGAGGCATGCTGGTGCATATACTGGCAGGGTGCAAGACTGCACTTAACCAGGGAAGATACAGATGGCACCATGACAAGGTCCTCAGAACACTGGCTGAAATCTTGAGGCAGGAAAGATGGAAAAAGCATCAGATGGACTCAAAAGAAGCCCCATCCATCCAAACCACATACCTTCAAAAAGGCAAACAAGAGCCTACGGCAGACAGCCCAATCATGGGAGATGGGGGTGGGCCTGGGAAGGAAACTTAACTTTTCGAAGGTTGTCCAAACATCACTGAGGCCTGACCTAGTTGTGTGGTCTGAGGGGGGAAATGACTGTCCCATGGTAAGATGGTTGCAATGACAGCTAAGAGAGGAAAGTCACCAAGTACCAGGACCTGGTCAAACAGCACAGGGACAAAGTCTGTGTGGAGCACATTCACAGCCTTGGCAGCTGCTCGCAGGTTGGGAGAAGGTGCAGAGACAGAGCCTCGTGTTGGCTTTGGGAGAAGCTAAGCTGGAAGCCAGGAGTAGATGGACAGTGACTCTGAAACAGATCGTGTCAGTGCCTTTCATTCAGTTTGCATTACCAAACGTACAGAGCTCCCCACTCTGAAGACTAAATTGTTGACAACTAGACTTCTTGTTTCTCTTTATAGATGTTATCACCTCCCAAGAAGCTTCTTCAGTTCTGACAAACTGGTAGGGAGTTGCAGGATATAAACTCTGGTGTGAGGGTGGATCTTCTCAGAGTCGTTGAAGCCACATGTGAGCTCTGAGTATCAAAATCGTTAGGACCACCCAAGAGTTGTTGGCCCAGTCAGCAATCATGAGAGTAGTTGGTGTTCCTCGCTACTGTGACACAATCACCGGGTCTGGAGGGTGAGAATGGATGTTAAGCTGTCTGGGGAGGGGGCTTACAAGAGCATTGTAAGTGGCTGAAAGGTCGTGTCCAAGGCTACCTCCTCTGTTCAGTGACGGTCGTCTCAGTTTGACGTAGATGGCTTCCTTCACACCTCTTTCCATCTGTCTTCTCTGGCCAGGACGTGTACATCACTGTCCTCAAAGGAATGTCCCATCCCCTTCAGATGTAAGTGAACAGCAGAGTCTTGATCTGAGGAATTGGCTCTCCTGTGTTGAGCCATTTGTTCATGTAGGAGCTGTTTTGTTTCCCTGATGTATAGATCAAGCACTTGTAGTTATGGACTTGTATTAGCACTAGAAAAATATCCAAGAAAAGAAAATATTTGACATGTTTGAAACTCTCATTGCATGAATTCACATACTGATTTTGCAAATGTGCAAATTCTGTCAATGATTTCACATTGTTTGAGACACGTGTGTAACTGAGTTGTGCCCCATATTTACTGCAGAAACTGTAGCAAAAATGTGAGTATCTGAGTTTCATAATTTGTGATTCGTAGAGTAGGATTTGTCTACCTGCAGTTAAGTATTTCAGAAGGTGTAACTGTAGTTTTGTGTTTGTGGGAGAGGGGAAAAAAATCTACAAGTTTGCAACTCCTAAAGCATTTTTCTCTGACTTCAATGTGTGTACATCTGTGTTTTCTTTCATGGTCTCATAAATGCCAATCATGCCAAGGGATCATCGTTAAGCTTTCATTTGTCTGGTTCCCAGGAGCAACACACTCTTGGTCACTCTTCCGTTTGCGATCTTTACACAAAATTTCTGTGGAGGACAGAATTATCATAAACTCATTTGGGAGAGAGATACATAAAGATCATGTTAAACACAGGCAGATGCTGAACTGCCAGTAGCTGCCTTGAATGTAAGTTTGGGGATTTGTGTAGCATGCACAGCAGCAGCAGTACATTACTAAAGTTCTGCTTCCACATCATCCAGAAAAAAACTGAGAAGAGCAGAAGCTGTTGTTTACTCATGTTCTTAACATCTGCCCATCTGTAGGCAACAAGGGAACTCCATTTTCATTCACTTAGCTAGGTTTACTCTCGTGACCTTAATGCCAAACCTTGTCTTAACCATCAGCCACGTCAAGTGTCTGCTTCTGTTCTTCACATGGAAAACAAGGCACTTTGTGTGTCATTAATGAATATTAGAGAGTAATTCCATTGTGAGGCCCTTCCATTGCATAATATCATGGTTATGTAAAATTGTTGTTTCATGGTTGTTCATCTATGCTGCAACATGTAACTGTCTAACTATTTTGCAGTGGTTTCACATGGAATGAGCGTATACAGCTTTAAAAAATGGCTGTACATTACATCCTTCCATGGATTCACAGTGTTCTTCTACATGAAACTTTCACAGAAGGCACTATACTGCTGAGTGACTAATACTGTAATGATACCCACTCCCCAATAGTTTTATGTTTCTAGTTACTATTATATGTAGTGTTCTGTGCAAGCATCCTGTGACCTTAACATATTAAATGAAATTGAAGTGGCATCAGAATTTGAATCTAATAACGAGCTGATATAATACAGGGTTAGCTGGACATGTGTCCATTAAATGAGTGAGTGAACAAGTTTAAATTTCAGTGCATGTGCACATTGAGTTAGTAGGTAAGGTGACAGTTAAACCAAAACAAATTATATTTAAAATGTTGAATATTCCAGTTTCTCCTTATATCTTTCATGCAAACCTTCTGTTTTCAAAATATTTCCACATCAAGCGCTCAGACTGTAAACACTGATCTTGATATGTCATTAATTGATAATTAAGTGTTGTCAATCTCTATTGGTGTTAAAATGTTTAATAGGCTAGACCATTTAACACAATTAAATAAATAAATTAATGTCTCTTTTAATATATGTTATATCTGTGTGTGTGTCTTTTTTTACGTGGCAGCCTTTATGTCCACTAAATAAGTATCAACTACATTTCCCCAGGGATAATAAAGCGATCAAGAATTTTGAATGAGTCTGTTATGCTTAGTATTAACTTTACCAGTACTTTTCATCCTTTACTTTTGAGAGGAAAAAGAAATCCCCCCTCACTTGTTTAATTGGTCAAGATGTTTCAAGCACGTCATATAATATTGATTAAAGCAAAATATGGACAACAGACCAACATAAAATTTGTACATATTTATAACAGTAGCCTACTGCACATTTGTATTTTTCTACCATTAAATGTTATTGCACACAGTAAAATGGACAATACAGTAAGTGTGTAAAATTTTCTGTCACAGTGTATATCTATCATTTGCTACTAAAAGAAAAGAAAAAGAGCAGACTCACTGTCAGGTGCAGTGTCCTACCATTTTGATTTGCAGACTTTAGACATTTTTTGTCACAATGATTGCCATTAGTAGTGTTATCAGTAAATGAATAGGATGATGACTGATTAATGATTAATGATGATGATTAATCAAAATCATTCAAATGTAAACATTAGTGCTTTTAAATCTACAGTTTCCACGTCTTGCCACTTCCAATATGGTGAATGTGCTGACGTATCACAGCATTGGGCAATTTATAATTTATTTATTTATTTATTTATTTATTTAACCTTTATTCAGCCAGGTAGGTCCCACTGAGATCAGAGACCTCTTTTTCAAGGGTGACCTGACCAAGAATGGCAGGAACACATAATTTCAGACACAAAACACTCAAACTCATACAATACATATTAAAATAATAGGAGCAGTAGTAAATCATCAGGTGAAGCACGTGCATACAGAGGTCAAATGACCGAAGGTTGTGCATACCATTCTTTAAGATTGAAAGAGAAGAAAAGTAGTCCAGAGAAATGAAAATATACCCATGTGCAAGGTGGTGTGTACTTAAAGCAGTCCAGTTGACAATAGTGATTAAGAAATCCACAGTGCACCATGAACAGCCAAAAGGATCAGCTCTGCTAGCCTCTTTTTGAAATAAAAGGAGAAATAGGACATGTGTCTGCTGTAAAATCCCAGTGGAACCTTCAGCTTATTAGCAACATACTGAATGTGCTGGTTGAAAGACAAGTTGTCATTGACACACCTGATACAGCGTCTACATAAAATTCTATGCATTTAGGTACGTATATCAAAAAAATCTCTTGAGACCATAGGCTAAACTCAACAGGAAGTCGGCCATTTTGAATTGAATAGCCCTTTTTGGCAATTTACATGT
>JAPQLA010046436.1:0-11303 GCA_029822935.1 Naso vlamingii | reverse complement strand
CTCGGCGCAGCGCGGTCTACCAAACTGCCAAACTGACCGCGCGCCGGGCTGCGCCGCTCGAAACTTGCACTGCGCCGTCTGCGCCACCCTGCGCCGCGCCACGAAACTAGGGCCCAATGTAACATCATCTATACCATAAGGCTGGCCCGACATGGGACAAAATGTGTTTCTACTTCTGTCAAAGTCTGAGGCTGGTTGTATCTGTTGGATAATTGTGTAATTTTGCACACAGCTTATCCAAATTTAGAGAGGCTTTCTCATTCTATTTCCTCCACCAAATGCTACTGGGAACACATTGTGCAGTTGTCCTTGTGATGCCAGGAGACGAGGAAACAATCACCACTACTTCAGACTACTTTTTTTTAAACTTGTGCTCACACCCTGTCATCTCCATATATCACACATCTATCTCATGCTTTCACTTCTCAAACCAGAATATCTGATCCCTCATTGAAAATCTTTTCTCTTTGTTTCCACCTGGTTATTCTGTTCTTAAAGGCAATGAGAGCAGACTCTGATTGTTTATTGAATGTTTGGCTAAACACACAACCATAAATTGATGAAGTGATTGTGTACAGCTTATGAGAGTATTGGCTGTGCGCCAAGAGCACAGAGGGTGGGGCAGAGCTGCTTCCCCTAGCACAAAATGGCAAAGGTAGATTTGGACCCTCCGATAAAATAAAACCTTTGCACCTCACGCTTGTGCCACAGATGAGCATAAGATAAGGCCCATAATGCTTAAAATGCTGTTAGCAGGGCCACTCTCAGCATTTCATTAAATCAGAACAACGCTCTGGGATTTGGATTGTTTTTAAAAACTAATAAATAGCATCAATACTTAATCACGATATACTTATGCATGAGTATATTGTTGAAAATAAAGAGCTGTATACATATTTTATGTCAGGTTGAAGTAACCTTCAGTTACCAGACCTTCAAGATGATTGACAAAAGTCCAGCAATATCTCTAAGGAAATGCCAGGTGCTAAACAAACACTCCAAAGAGACAGAAGTTATGTGAAAGCATATTTACTCCTGTAGCCCTAATATGGAAGTGCAATTACAGAATGCTTGAACTTGAAGGCATTTTAGTGTTTTTGAGTATTTTGAATATTGAAAGTTTTTGCATATTTATTAAACAAAAAGATGTAATTGGCATTAAAACTGAAAAGCAAAAACCAAAGTGTTATAGTAAATAGGGCCCGTTGTTAATGTGTGGCGACATTGTATTTCCTCCATGAATTATCCAGTCTGGCCAAGCTGGATGATTCCGAGCTTGCAATTATTAGCCCAGGTAGACTGTGTAATGCTCAGTTTTTAGGACTTAAGGAGTTGCTGAATAGTTGTCTTAAGACAAATCTGTCTCAGTTGTAGTTTGTCTTTGCTATTGCCTTTGTTCCTGCCTTACATGCTCTGGAAATCATCCTAAAATCTGCTTTTGCCTTCCATAAAAATAATCTTGATGCTGTAAAAGCAAAAATTCAAAGTGTCTGCGAGCATAAGTGTTAAAGAAGAATCAGACCTGTAGTAAGACTGGAAGACATGTTGATCCCAATCATCCAAATCGTCTTCTCAGACTTGTAGAAAGTAGTGAAAGTAGAAAATAGAAACTGTTTCTCCTATGTATGAGAACTGCAGACTATTAAATAGAGTTAGTCGATCCTGCCTGTAAACCTGACAGAGGAATGTGTGAGGCTTAATTATTAAACAGTATGTCACCCAGGCAGTCAACGTTTACTGCTTGGCCAGTAATTCTTGGCAACAGTTGACATTTGGCTGTTTCAAAAGGGAATGCAAAATTGGATGTAGTTTTAACTTATATTTACATTGTCAGTGCTACACTGGTTGATGACAAATGAATTTTTAATTTTTTTTTTTGAGGAGTTGGTATTTGACTGATATGACACCATCATTAATTTTTTCTAGCTGTAAGAAGTACATCAGGTCCTTAACCCAATAAGTGAAAGACGGGGGGGAGGATGTTGCTTCCATTTTAAAAGGATCAGACATCTAGCAAGGAGTGTAATTAAAGCTACGATCACGTCAGCATTATTTGGTAGCTGAGCCCGAGATTTTCCTGGTGTTACACCCAAGAGTGTAAAGTGGTCTTTGCATGATAAGAACTTAACGCTTTGCTTGCTGCCAGGTAGGGCACAGAAAGCAGGCACAGCAGAGGCTCAGATCCAGTTACTGTTGCTAGACAACAGCCACGCCCAGCTGTCACTCTGGAAACTAGCAAACTAGGTCGAAGTTAAAAAAAATTGAACTTTGAGTGCAGCAGTTGGGGGGAAAATCCAAGCCATGCGCAACACCAAAGGTAGCAGTGCTGCTTAGTGAGACAGTGCCACCCTCCATAGAAAAACAGTGGAACAGCAGGTGCAAAGAGGTTTAACCGCTGATGATGTGTAGAGGCCTTGAGGGATGCCGTGAAGCTGTGCCTGCTTGGGGCAACAAAAAGGTTGTCTTGGGTGCGTCGGCACTATGAACAACTATAAAGGACAGCAGAGGAGACACCAGCACACCAATGAAACTTAATGAAACACTAAATTTGTGTCGTTTTTATAGGCATTCTTGTACCCCTACAGAGCTACATGTACCAACGTGGCCCTGTTTGGATATTCTTTATCATATTTTGTCGTTTTTATTCCATCATCCAGTGTATAGGAATTTTGTTTGTACATGGTATCCTTTTTTGTTGTATTATCATATATTGTTGTTTCAGAATGTTGTGAACAGTGCAGTACTAAGACAGATTATTGTGATTTGGTAGTCATGCCTCTGCACCTCAGAGTTGATCTCATCTAATTAATGGCACCAGCTGATTGATTTATTACACCTGGTAGGAATCTGTCTGTGTCCACATGTGTTCTGTGAAGCACTCAACTCAGTAGCACTGATGATAGTCAAGGACTGAAACTCACTTTTTGTGTTTTTTTGCACTTTGAGCACTCTTTTGCACATTCATGTCTTAAATAATTAGACTATTGTTGCACTCATCTCAGCCAATGAACCTTTTTGTGTCTTTTTGGCCCAGTTTCATTGGTGTGCGGGTATCTCCTTGGCTGTCCTTTCTAGTTACAACAGAGAGGGTACAAATTGGGTCAGGGTCAATTAGGGTTTCATACATCTGACTGAAAGATTTAAAAATACTCTTCCAGAACAGTAGTGTAGGCAGAAATCATAGTGTGGGTGGGCACAGAAAAACGTAGGTGGGCCTATAACCCTTAAAAAACAATCCTTCTTTTTAATTTCTAAAACATGTTTTTTAACTGAAAAAGAGCATTACAACTGCTAGCCCGAATAAACATCATTTTAACAAGCAATATCACAAGTAATGTTTCAAGCACCATGAGCAAGGAAGAAACATTAACAGCATCACATAGCCTTACACAGTGACCACTTTTCACAAACACATACAGATGACAGACACAACAGCATTAGTATCAAGTGCATGGATAGAAGTTACACACGGGGCAACAACATACTCAGTGACCTTAAAAACTACACTTGAACATACCATGGCAAAGTGGCCTTATAACCACATGCAGCACATACACACGACAAATGCAGCAAATCAAATTATACGCCCAACAAAACTACATCCCATAGACAATAATACTGAATATTGATTATAGGCAATAGGCTTCTGTAGCAAGAAATTCAGGCTTACTTTTGATTGGAGGAAGAAACTTTGTTGAACACTGAAATTATTTCATTGCCATCCAACAATTCAGGCAGTTCTTTCAAACGAGATCAGGGACAAAGAGTTCAGTCTACATGTCATCAATGATGCTCTGATACCAGTTTTTATCTAACTTACAGTTGAAAAAGGTCTTTCAACATTAGCTTGTTATAGATAGAGTGATGAATTCCCACAAGAAACAATTCATTGTGGGACATATGTCACTAAGGCATGTGTCGAGCATCTCAACAACTGATGGGAAGGTACTGTCCACTGTAACCTCTCTTAAGTTGCTGTATAAACATTTCAAGTTCTGAATCTTCCACAATGACAGAAAAATGTGTGCTGGCTTGATGTATTAATAATTTGTCATCAAAGTTATATGAGTGAGGCAAGCTGGAAGCGGTTCTCATATTCAGTGCGCAGGCTGTTCACTAAATCAAAGAGGGAGGGGCTGCTTGCAATCATGCATCTATGCAACATCACATGGTAAACAAGGAGCAAGAAATCAGATCAGTTTTATTAGGGCCCGAGCACCGAACGGTGCGAGGACCTATTGTAACTGTAGGAATTTTTCTTCTTATTATTATTAACCTAGATAAATGAATTGCCTTTTGGGGGCCTTTAGCATACTCCAAAACTCATGAAAGTTGGCACAAAAATCAGTCGTGGTGAAAATTTATGTATTTTATTGGTTTTGCAAGTGGGCAGGGCCAAACGGCTCCACAGCGTCCCCTAGAAATGTTTAAAAATTCATGAAAAATCAGTGGTTTGACCGAGGACGATGAAATTTGGTAGGCATGTAGAGCATGCCTAGACAATCAGATTTGCGCGCCTGGACTTTTTTGTAAGATCAACAGGAAGCCCGCTATTTCCTGTTCATTTTTGGCGATTTCAGGCATTGGAATTTAACAAATTCCTCCTAGGGATTTTATCGTATCCTCATGAAAATCGCTGGGTGTGCTCTTGACCCCTTTGGCATCAAAAGCTATTAAAATTGTTCGTTTTAGAGTCACGGTGTGGGCGTGGCAGGGCCGCCATTTTGAGCATTTCACCAAGAAAAATCAAATGCTTATAACTCCACTCTACATTGTCCAATATCGATGAAACTTTACATGTATGATAAGAGTCCCTCCCTGAACACATTCACATGCTGATATTCAGCCACACTCATAGCGCCACCTCCTGGTGACAGGAAATGACCAAAATTGGACATGCGACGCATTTTAACAAACTCCTCCTACAAATTTGATCAGAATGTCATGAAATATGTTGTGGACACTCTCCAGACCTGAGACATGAAAACTTATTAAAATCTTTCGTTTTAGATTAACGGTGTGGGTGTGACGGGACTGCTATTTTGACCATGTCGCCGTGAACAACAAAACCTTAAATCTTGCTCAATATGCACCAAACTTCACAGGCTTATGAGCTCTGACACAAATTTACATATTTTAGTGGTTTCGCAAGTGGGTGGGGCCAAATGGCTCCACAGCGGCCCCTAAACTGCAGCCCCGGGGCCTACTTTAAGGTACATGGATGAAAATCGCGTCTCTTGACACCATAGGCTAAACTTAACAGGAAGTCGTCCATTTTGAATTGAACAGCCATTTTGGGCGATTTTCACCTTGCGCACTTTAACAAACTCCTCCTAGGGATTTTGTCAGATTCTCATGAAAATCGCTGTGTAAAGTCTTAACCCCTTTGGGATCAAAAGTTATTAAAATCTTTTGAATTGGATCAACAGTGTGGGCATGACAGGACCGCCATTTTGACTGTGTTGCCGTGAAATAGGAAATGCTTATAACTTCAGTGTGCATTGTTCTGTACGCACCAAACTTTAAACATTTCACAAGGGTGCCAGCCTGAACGCATCTGTATGACAATTTTCACTCACAGACATAGCGCCCCCTACTGGGACCAGGAAGTAAGCCTCTTACTGAAGTTGGACTATCATTTTCACAAACTTGTTGCATTGTACGCGATGCTTACTGTGACAAGGTGCTTTTTCCCCGACTGCGGCACTCCCCGACAGGCGTGGGTGTGCGAGGGCCCGTTCAATGCTGCCTAGGCCCACCTAGGCCCACCAATAGTTACGGGTATGTTCCAGAATGTAAAAAGATTTGAGCGCAGCCAAAACATACGTTTTACATCCACTGGCTTTCCTCTGCGGTCAGGGCAAAGTAAGTCAGTGTTCAGGTAAATCTTAATGAGTCTGGCATTAGTGAGATGGGCCCTATGCACAACCCTAAACTGCAAGCAATGTTTAGCAGACTTGGATGAAGTGTGTACTAAGTCCATTACAGAGTCCCATTGGCTCTCTGTTAGAATTTCTCCTAGATCAGAGTCCCAGGCTCCTTTGAAGTGTTCAGTGGAGTATGGGTAAATGTTCGGGGTACCTACAGGTTGCTTTAAGTTACATTTAAGACTTTTAAAGACCTTTTTAAGACCGCTTAGAACAGAATTTAATACCCATTTCACAGCCTATTTCACGGCCATACTGGCAAAGAAGTATGAAGTCCCAGAATTACATACAGAGTAAATTTATTAACATTCACCATTAAGAACAGTGGCCGAACATAACAGTACACAGGACTCTGTGTGTGTGTGTGTGTGCGTGTGTGTTTGTGTGTAGAGGGTAAGGGGTGTCACCTCATGGCAACTTAGGCCCGAGGAGACAGGCAGGCCTGGTTTCTGCAGCACCTGTTACTGCTGCTTCACTATCAAACTATACTTGACTGTACTAGCGAGCTATCACACAAAAACATAGATCCTTCTAAAACAGCAAAGACTGATGTAATGGGTCTTTCAAAGGGATACATCAATGAACATTATTCAGAAAGAATATGACTGAATCCAGCTTTCATGTCAAAGTCAGTGCATAAAAAAATCTAGACCTGGTTGTGAAGAAAATTAAACAGGTCCCCAACACTATAAAAACCAGCACAAGAGTCAGCTCCTGAGCTCTGCTCCCTTGGCCACAATCTCCTTTTCAGTGATCTCACTTGACTTGGAGATGACAGTCACACAGCCAGTCAGTCTCACAGTCACACAGCCTCAGTCACACAGTCAGTCAGTCTCACAGTCACACAGCCTCACAGACAGCCACACAATTAGACAGTCTCACTGTCATATGTGCCATTTTGTCACGACCACATGTATATGTGTTAGCTAAATCAAAGTAGGGGAATATACATTTAAAAAGCTGTAGTGTCCACAGCACCTCTGCTTTTAAGGTTGCTGTAGGTCCAAACTTAGTCCAGAGGTTGATTGTTGAATTTTGCAGGCGCACTAGCTAGTGCTAACTGGCTAACACTTAATGGTCCTGCAGGTGCACTTGCTAACTTGCTAATACCTGATGGTCCCATGAGTGCACTTGCTAACTGGCTAACACTCGAAGCAGGTGTGAACACGGCCTTGATCGCTGGAGTTTGTTGTTTGCTTCTTACTTTGACCACATATTTATTAGACTGGCATTGCGATTCTAACACCTTGAACCCCATTGTTCCCGGCTGAATCAATTTCTTGCACAAAGTGCAGCAGGCCTCAAACATGTTCCCCTCCACTAGTTACAACCACGGAGAAAACAAACTTTTCTCCAACCACATATTGCTGAACTTGAACTTTTCCATACTTTCTCATTCCCAAAGTCGAATTTCTCTCAGACTGGTGCAAACACCTTAGTGGGTGCTGGTTGCCGTGTGTTCTCTGATCATTTCTTACCAGGGGCTGCAAAGTTAGTGATTATTGCTTCTGTGTTGATTTATTTCAATACAAATTGCTGGGGTGGAGCAGGTGGAACTGAGTAATATACCAGTGGGCTACTTTCTTTGCAGCTTGGACATTTCCCAAACACATTTAAACACGATACAGAGAGCAAGTTATGACAATATAACCTAAGACCTATCAAATCAAATTTAAGACCTTTTTTAAGACTTTTTAAGGTATTAAAATCAGTTTCTTAAATTTACGACTTTTAAAGACCCTGTGGGAACCCTGAATACTGTTAAGGATCTCATAAATCTGGGAGATAAACCCTTCACTGTTTGGTTTTAATTCAAAGATATCATCCACATGTGATTTTGTGGGTGTATCTGGAAAAAGAGTAAAATGCCTTTTGTGTAAAGCTCCTGACCTGCAAATAACGGGAAAAAATGATTCTTAGGTAAGTCATAGAGTTGAGATCGCTGGGAAAAGTTGCAAATGTATCTTTTATGTATAGATTATGAATTGTTTTAATCCCTTTGTAAAACCACGGTGAAAATGCAGGGTCCATGCAGGAGGGTGTGAACATATGATTGGACCTGATAGGGGACAGAATAGAGCATCCCTGCAGCCTAAAATGTATCTAAACTGAGCCCATATTCTTATTGAGTGGGTAACTATGATATCTAACTCAAATTTTTGCTTAGAAGAGGTAAAGCTGCGCAAACCACTGAGCCCCTAAAACATCACAGCCAAATTCATTTTTACCATATAAGCATAATTTAAAGCATGCATGTGCCTTTACGCACTAGCAGAGTAATGTTACACACGGGATGTTATCCTCAGCCATTTCATTTTTTTGGCTGCAAGTGGAGGCAGATGCTCTCTAACATATTCAAGTGATTTATCTTTCTTTTATGGATTTTCTGTACTTTATGTACTTTCTGTACTGCTGTTTTGTGTGCGAAGAAAGTCGGAGAGCAAAACAAGTTGATTCCGCAGTGCAAGTATTGTTTCTCAAATGCAAAAGGCCAACAAAAATGGAATGATGCAGAGTATTCGTCAGATAATGTTGTGGATTTTGGAAATGAATACATTGATATTTTTAAAATAGATTTAAAATTTTAATCATTTTAACACTCTAGAGTTATTGGAAATGTTAGCAGCTGTGAGGGCGAGCGGTGCACACAGTAAACATGTGGGGTATTTTTTGATGTAGTACCTAAATTTGTCCTGAAATCTTTTTTTTCAGTTCATATCTGAGTTATAACAAGATGTTTATAGGTAAACATTTATGCTTTTACAAGTGCTTTATTTATTCAGTTCCTCCTTGTCCTGTCCTCTTAGCTTTCTTTCATTAGTTCTGTGTAGTAGTCGCATTTGGCTATGTTGTTTTGTGCTGTGCAAGTTGACTTTTGGACCGGCTAAACTGAACGTATTTGGATTTGTTTTTGCCTGCTGTGCGCAGTGTGTTCATGGATCTCTTGTACTATGCCATGTGTGTATGTTGTCTGCTGTGTGCAACGGTGATGCAAGTCAAACATAAGATTTCACTTTACGCAGACGCTGTGCTGACATACATTAGTGACCAAGCTAACTCAGTTCCCTGCATTGATAGGAAGTCTAAAAAAATATGGAAACTTCTCGGGGTACCAAATTAACCAAATGAAGTTGTAGGCAATGATGCTGGTGGAAAGATGGTCTGCAGAATTGTCAGGAAAATTTTAATTTTGCTGATCTCACAATGCGCTCAGATAGGGATAATTTTAACTTCTGAAACTTCACAACTGTTTGAGGCTAATTATGGAAAAATGATATAATTTAATAAGAAATTAAATTGGTAGTTGTGAAGTCCTCCCCTTATCCCCAATAGGGAAAGTGGAAATAATACAAATGAACTTTTGCCAAGGCAGGCTTTCCTGTTCCAGTCTTTATCCCTGGAGTTACCCATCTCTACATTAAAACCAATTAATAAATGGCTGTCTAACTTCTTGTGACAAAAGAAAAGACCCAGAATTAAATTTTAAAATTTGCCATGTTTAAAAAAGTATGCTGGCCTAAATTTACCAAACTTGTAAAAATATTACTGGCCTGCCCAACTAAAGTTAATGGTTGCATGGTTGTCTCAAGATAAGGATAGGCTACTATATGGGTAGGAATATCAGCATTTAAGGTGGGCTGATTAGTTCATGGCGTAACACATGCACTAAACAACATACAAGAAAACATTCTACCTTAAACAATGCATTTGAGCGTTGCAGTAAATTAACTTAAAAAAAAAAAAAGAAAAAAATTCTAAACATTCGGTAAATGATTAACAAAAAGGCAGCAAAGTATCCTTACTTTTTTTGGAACAGCTAAATAGGTAAAAGATCCTGTCATTTCTAACAGGTAGCAGGAAACAATGAAGTTAAACGTTGATGACCTTGGGCTATTGGGCTGTCCTGACGGGCTGGCTTCTAACATTAAGTTACTATAATGCTTATGTTAGCTTACTAACATAACTCAGATGTGGCTTATTCACTATTGTTGACAGTATACACAATATGAGTTGATTCAGATTTTGTTTTGTTTTATTCTATTTTATTTTATTTTATTTCTTTTACTAAATAACTAATATCATTGCTGAGAATTCCACACATTACAGAGACTGTTTGAACTAATTTATGTTGTATGAGTTTGACTGTTATGTCAGTTAGATACATAATTTATGTACATTACGCACTGTAACGTAGACCTCTGCACACCATGTGTTTTAGTTTTTATGACAGCAGTCACATGTGTAGCAATCAGAGATGATGTAACGTCAAGTTTAATGTCTTTATAGAGCAAGGTATTGTTGTGGAATGCTAGGCTCTTCCTAAGTTGTTTTCAGGGCGCACTCACACTAGGCAATCCGTACCTAGCTTAAGCACATTTAACCCACAAAGTCGAGTTTTTTTTGACTCGTGTGAGTGCTCCATACCATGCTTAAGCATGGCACGATTTATTGGCCGTTGCATGGTTGGAAGAGATGGGCTTCTGCACGATATGGATGCACATGCCTGAGCACAGGCAAGGAGAGCCAACATGTTTGCACTGCATCTATGAACATGATGATTGCATTGTACAATCATATTTCACACCCACGTGTGAAATAACAGGCACATGGTCTGAGCTCGACCATGTTTCTTTGTTCTTCCAACAAAAGAAGCATGTGGTTTTCAGCCACCATCTTGGACCTAAGTCCTCCTCTTTGTCAGCCATCTTGCCTGTAGCTTTGTCTGCATACACAAATTCACACTCACACACACATAGGCACTGACACACACTCTGTATATAGTACATGTTTAATTAGATTGTGTTTATCATTTGTGTAATAAAGGCTCTTAAAACTACATGCTGTCTCTTTAATGTTGTACAAGAGTGAATGTTGCCAACCTCTTCACAGTCAGAGTTCTCTATAAACCATATTTAAGGAATTCTGTTCAAAAATGTTTCAAGTGTTTATGTTAAAATATGAATATAGGAAAAATGTCATCATCAGACTTATAAACAATCAATATTGGCCTAAACAAATACAGCATCAGTTTGGCACATTGTTTGGCCGGGGCTGGTTAAACCAGTGCTACCTACTCGTTTTAGAGGAAAGTAATGACGGCTCTCTTAAACATTAGGGTATAGTCAATAAATGACACACTGCTGTTATTTCCATTTATGCAATGTCATCTTGCAAATTTCCGGAAATATGTAATAAATTAGAGAGATGTTGCTCTTTAAACATGTAAAAAGTCAGTTTTCATCACTGTGAGCATCACAAACCGCATTCTATTGACCTCTCTTGTGTTGGAGGCATAAACCTTAAAGGTTGATTATGTAGAATAATTATTAAAAGCTATAATTTTTTAAAAATAATACATCCACAGTGCGTTTAAAG
>JAPQLA010046385.1:0-11306 GCA_029822935.1 Naso vlamingii | reverse complement strand
TGTACTGGTCATTGCCCTTGTTAGATGTACATCCCGCCTGTCCCTGTTTCTGACAATGACAAAATCTATCTGGTGCCGATGCTTGGAGCGGGGATGCATCCAGGATGTTTCAAGCTTGTTTTTCTGTCTGAAAAGGGTGTTAGTGACGGTAAGATCGTGTTCTGCACACTTAGTCAGGAGGAGCAGACCGTTTGAGTTGATGTTTCCTATGCCCTCTTTCCTGATGGTGCCACTCCACATTTTGTAGTCCCAACCAACTCTGGCATTGAAGTCCCCCAGAAGGATGAGTTTATCTTCTTTTGGGGTATCCAATAAGATGTTATCCAGGCTGGCATAGAAGGCTTCCTTGATGTAATCTTGTGAGTCCATTGTGGGAGCATATGCACTCACAACAGTGGCCATCCAGTTGCTGTTCAGCTTTAGCCTTACTGTCATTAGGCGTTCACTAAAGCCCTGGGGCAGTTCAGTAAGCTGGCCAACCAAGCTGTTTCTGATGGCAAAACCAATGCCATGTACTCTGGGTTTGCCAGCAGGCTTCCCTTTCCAGAAAAAGGTGTATCCTCCCTTTTCCTCCCTCAGTTGGCCTTCTTCAGCCAGTCTGGTCTCAGACAGAGCCGCAATATTAATGTTAAGCCTCCGCAGTTCCCTTGCTACGAAGGCTGTTCTTCTCTCTGGTCGTTCACAGGAGTCACTGTCCAGAAGAGTGCGCACATTCCAGGCTCCAAAGTTCATATGTTTCTGACCGCATGTAAGGAGATCCCACTGGACGCGGTAATCCAGTCAGGAAGTGGGCGAGGCAGACAATTTTGGGACACCTTTTCTAGTCCCCTCCTCTACTGGGGTGAGCAGTGCAGACCCTGAAAAGGGCTGCTCAGTCGTGAGTGAAGGTGCCTAGGGTCTCTCCTGCCTCATTCCAAGAGTCCAACGACTCAAACTTCATCCACCGCCTGCATGCCAGTTTGTGACTAAGAGCTTCCAGATTTCTCTATCCTGCTCCCGTCGCCACTCTCTGATTGCCACAGGACTTATAAGGGGTGTGTGATGTATTTTTCCCTACAGGAGGACGCCTGTGCGTGACTTCTTTTAATGTGGGGAGACTTGTGCACAGCAAGCCACCACATGGTCCTTGACAGAGTGGGACCAGTAACCAACGGCATGGACTCCACGACAGCTGAAGGTTCCCTTCTGCTGCAGCCTTCCTCCACCTTTACAGCCGTTGTGGCAGTCCACCTGTTGGTGGTCACCATCATCCGCCTGCTCCACTGTTGAGGTCTTCTTGTTGGGTTGCGCTTAGTCTGGCACCTCCCCCTTGACCTTACCGCCATGGGTGACCCTACCAGGAGCTATGTGAGGCTCTTGACGGCATCGCTCTTGGGATCTTTAGTACACGCAAGCCTCCCTACCACGACAAGGTGGCAACCCCCGAGGAAGTAAAGTAAGTATTACAATATGACTCCACTAAAAGCCTCAAAGAGCATTCTTTGCTTTTTCATGATAATACTGTTCAGTGTGGGTTGTCTTCACACACACACACACACACACACCCACACACACACACACACTCACACACACACACACCGATTCCTCGTTAGTAAGGCTCATTTGGTCTGGTGTGAATACAGCAATCGAACTCGGATGTGGATCGAAACAACCGGACTAAGACCTCCTTGAAGAGGTGGTCTCGGTCCGCTTACAAACTCTGGTGCGGTGCGTTTGTGGTATGAACATGATCCGACCTTGATTTGACCCAAGTGCAGTGAGCATTGCGCATGGTTGGACTAAACCAGCTCCCGTAGCCTGCAGCGCTGTGCATTAAGACTGACAAACAGAAAAAAAAGGCTTTGCAACGCTAAGGAAATGCTATTCAAAACTGAGAAGTAAACGGAGATAAGTGCCGCTGCTGACACACAGCAAGTACACCGTCTTTCAGCTCTCGCTGCACACTCTCACTACGGGCAGTACCAGGGTGGTATGAATACTGTGACATGTCCCAGAAAGAAACAAACTATCCTTTCTCCCCTCGTGGAAAAACAGTACACAAACACTACACGCGCACTACACGTGCATTAGTGTTTGTGTAGTGTTTTGAGGTGATTGTGTAGTGACTGTGTAGTGTTTGTACTACATGTGACACACCAGTAGAGGTCTGTAGTAAACCTGTAGTGTTGTGTAGCGAATGTATAGTAAAATCACTACAGAAAGACTACACATATGCTAAGTACTGAAAAAACTCTTTAAACACTACAAAATTACTACACAGGAATTGCTTGTGTAGTGAATATGTAGTGAAAACACTACAGAAAGACTACACAAAATGCTTGTCTATAGAAATACTACACATAAGTAATACTACACATAATTAACTGTGTTATTAACTATTGGGTTGCTTGTGTTGACTTATAATAATAAATTAAAAGCTGTACAGCCATCTCTTGATGGCTTTTGCTGAATAGGTACAAGATCAGACACTCTGAAATCTAACTTTTCAGAATTTCCATTTGTTTTTCAACTGTTAATCAACCATTTATTTGAATTCACAGTTTAATAGATATGACTATATACCACTGATAAAGAATACAATGATGACAAGACAGAAAACATTTAATTAAAACTATTTATTGCCTTAACTGTCTAAACAGGCATTAAGTATGATTTTTCTTATGTAACTAAAGTATCATTGATTGGCAGTCATCGTCACGTACAATCACCTATTTTTTACACTTTTGCTGTTTGTTTGTTTTTTCTGTCTTTCTGTTTTGGTGTTCCATTAACTGCTTAAAAGCAATAAGCCCTGCAACGCCGTGAGAAGAATGTTGTTGAGCAGATTTGCTCATGCACGACACCGTTTTATCTCAGGCGTCTCACCAAATTCTTGTTGTTGATGGTGATAAGTCCAACATGTCAGCGGCTAGAAAAAGACGCTCCAAGAGTGACGGTGTATCTCTCCTGGTAAGTTGGCTTACATAAATTACACTTAATACACTTAATTTAACTGTGAAACATGTTCACGTTGGCTTACATTATTTGTAACAACGTCACATTAACATTACTTAATAACGTTAATGATGATGTTACTGTTCTATCAATGCCAACTGCTGAGTTAGGCTATTGCCCTAAAAATGCAAATAATAATGTAAATAAAATTAGAGGGTGTGTTTGCTTGATAAAGTACATTATGTCTTCATTTGAAAATCATATTTTTCTGGCATATAGGAAGGTTTTTTTACCTTTGTGTTTTTACCAAATGCACACACAAAGTGTCCCAGTTTTAGGAAAACTGGTCACCCTAGCTTATTCACATTTATTTGTTTCTGACTCTGGAAAGGTTTGACAGTCTGGAAAGTATTAAACTCGCATCTTAACACTGTGTGTAATGAAACGAGTAGAAACAGCTAGTAATTATAGCTGCAAGCAGCGTTGGTCAGGACCTCGCATGCTGACCAGTCGGGTAGGCAGGGTCATGGCCTCCGGCCCGTTTAATGTTTATTAAATATCCATCTTCAAGGTTTTTGGGGTCATTAAAAAAAAAAAAAGACTTTTATTTTGAAGGAGTTTGGGGCTTTTATTTTGAAAGTCTGGAGTAGATCCAAGTGAACTGGTCAAATTTTGATTGACATGTGTACAGGCAGCTGTGAGGGGATGAGTCATGTTGGCAGGCAGACAGAGAGTAATATTAATTCATTTGAATAGAGAAAATGATCAAACCCACACCTTTTTGAACTTTCACTGCTTCCATATTGTTTTAGCTACGGATTTCATTCCAACTTGAAATGGGTCAAAAGACTTTGACCTACAAATCTTGTATTTACATGTTTTTGCTATCTTGTACCGTTATTGAGATATTAGAGTTTTAGTTTTGAAGTTTTTTTCTGCTCCCCCTTAGATTTTATAATAGGTGTGTATTGCAGAATGTTGTCCAAACTAGAGTGAGTCACATGATCACTAGAGTGAAGCTGGGCTGAGACAAAAACTCAAAAACTGGGATTTGGTCTCTCGCTGTAGCAGCCATGTTTAAGAAATTATCCCCACAAATCTTAGATCACCTTGTTTTGCAAGTCCTTGTGGCGCTGTACATCCGGTTGCTTTGTCGATACGACTCACGGTTCAGCCACAATCGCCAGTTGTTAGAGGTGTGCGATCAGGGAGTTTTCTGTGCCTCTGAGATTTTTTCCCCATTCATTTAGATTAGAAGAGGCAGACGATGGGATTTGGGACTCGAACTTTGACGGCTTATAAAATCCAAACCGTTTGAGTTATTACAAAGTTGTTCAGAACTTTTCATCAGCACTGTCTCCTTAGTCATCTGTTAGCGTTTGAAACCGATACAATTGTACGAGGCCAAACTTGTGGCTGAAATCTTATTTTGAAATGCAAATTGTGGACCTCCTGTTCGATTTAGGTCAGGGGTGTCAGTGGGTAATTTTTAGGTCTTGATGAGACAAACAATTGAGTTTTGGTGTGATCTCTCTATGACATTCCTACAGGCCGTAGTGGTTGTTTTAGTGTTTCTAGGTGGTGCTAGAGAGCACATTTTGGCACTTTGGGAGTTAATTTTTACATTTTATCAAGTGTTTCACCAGACCTGATATGTGTGCTAATTTTGGTGAGTTTTGGAGCATGTCTATGGGGTCAAATTTGGCTTCCAAGTGGCGTACGTATAAACAAAGTAATAATAAACGAAGCAATTACAATTGGGTCCGACTTTGACTTATGGGCTCGGTCCCTAATAAGGAATTAAGTTAACGTTTTTCTAATGTATAGTCTATGCTTTGAGCTTTGTTTTGCTCGTGTTTAATGTTACCTTACTTGAAGGCATAGAGGCCAGGCAGAAAAACAAGACCTGATTGCCAAGATCCTGGAAGGCGCATCATCAAAGGTAGGAAAAACATAGCTTCTAAGAAACCTAACAAAGATGTTTGCAGATTTGTAGCCTAAAGCAGTTGTCAAAGTCTGAGACTGTGGGCCTACCCTGAGACAAAGCTCAGAACAAGAAGCCTCTCCCCAATCCCTCTTCGTTGACTTGTTAATAATTTTGCTCAATTCTTGGATAATATGACCCCACAGACAAACAACAATTAACTTCGCCTATTATTGCTATTTGACATACTACTACATCAATGCTTAAAAGATGATCTGTTTATTCACATTTATTTGTTTCTGACTCTGGAAAAGTAGGAAAACTGCAAATTTCCCCCAAAACAAACAAATAAAAATGTCTTTAACCAAATCACACACATTTAGGCTATGGATCTCCTTTTGATTTTTACATAATTAATATTTTTCACTTTCATTCACTGAGCCTCCCCTCAATCCGCTTTGCTCCAAGAGACCAAGGAACAGTTCTACTGAGAAATGGTGAGATAGGCAGAACCTAGTTCGGTGTAAGAAAAATAACCCTGACTCCAGAACCAATCTAACTGTAGCACCTCTAGTCCTAACCTTGTTGGGTAGATGAGACACTAACATCAATCTAGGTCCAAAAGGCGTAAGCACCTGAGATGACTCAAGAAAGAGTGGTATTGGAATTTTTGCTGCAGTAGCTTAGAGGTTGCTAAAAGATTGCTTGGGGTTAGGGGTGGGGAGGTGTGAGGAGGGTTGTGTAACTACACAAAAACGATGGACTTCAGGCAGTTTTTGACAATTTTAGAAGTACGTGACCAGATCAATTTGACGTGAAAACATTCAAATTTAAACAAGTTAAGTTATTGGTTGCAACTAAAGTGGAGAGATTCTACCCAGTCAGAGTGTAGAAAACTTTCATTTTACAAAACAAGTGTGAATTTGCAATAGCTGCGACCCCTTACGCATAATGCATCCATTTTTTAATGCATTTTCACACACACACACACACTCTTTTAAACGCTTGAAATGCAGAATTTTGGGCCTGTTTTGACCATGTGGTGTCTTTTAAATCACCTCCAGTTTTCAGTAGGTGGCGCTGTGACTATAATTGAAAACATTGACAGGTACATGTTTTCAGGCCGGGACTCTAATCTAGCATGAGAAACTTTGGGCAGATTGGACAATGTACATTCAAGCTACAGCAACTTCCTCCTCTGATTGGCCTGATACAGTATTTTACCTTAAACTCTATCATCACCCCTCATGCCTAAACTCAATCCAATCAGAGACAGAGTAGTGTTGCAGGTGAGACGAGTTCTAAAGGAGATAGTTTCTCACTTGTTACTCACTCACTTCCCATCCTGCACGCACTTCACTTTGTCTCCTTCACTTGTTAACTACCTTTGTGCATGAGCCCTTTCCCCATCCCCATGTATGCATACTCCCGGGTGGAGAGAGAGAGAAAATGCAGCAGTACTGACAGAGGAGAAACCGGTGAAATGAACCGGTTGTGCATGTGCGGGAAGGGCATCAAAGCCCATGTGGCTGCTGGACAGTGAGGCAAATGATACATATTAGCATATAGTAAGTTACATAGTCAGCATATAATGTACATGAAAGTTAAATTTTAAAACCATTTATTTACATAATAAACCAAGCTATTTGTAACCTACTCCAATTTAGAATAAGGTTAGTAAATTTTACAAAAAAAGTCTGTAAAATCTGGAAATTTGAGTATGGAAAAGTATGGAATTTTGAAATGGAAAATGTGTAGAAACCCTGTAAGTGTGTGATCCCCAGTTTTACGGTTGTTTGTGTCCATCCTTACAGTACTACCACTTTTTTTGGACAGGGCGGAGAAACTGACTGAGGAGCTGTCCAGTCAGCTCCCCTGTCAGCTGGACGCCCTGACCCAGATTCACAGTGCTGAGGCACCATCAGCACCTCTCCACCAGAGACAGGTATTTTTTCTTAGAAGAATTAAAACTTTTGTTTAGGTTACAATGGTCCTTGGCTTCTACACAGAGTAGACATTCACGGTATCTAAATTTCAAGACTGTGGTGTCTGAAAAAGTAAGACCTCAGTATACCGCATTATCATCAATTAACTCACATTAAAATCACCTTGTCACACTTGGATGCAGCCATTCAAAGTGGCTGCAGTACACTTTTATGCCACTGGGTGGCTGCGCTATCACTGCACTGCATGTTACAGACCGATTTGTTTGTCTATTGCAGGGGTGCTTAACCTTTTTTAAAACCCAGATCTACTTTTCAAGTTCCCAGTCTGCCGAGATCATAGAGCTTGATCTAGACCTACTCTATATGCAAAGTGTCTTGAGACAACTTTTGTTGTGATTTGGTACTATATAAATAAAGAGAAAAAAAAAAAGATCTCCCAGTTCAGTTTCGGTATCGTAAAAGCACATACACGTAACCCACACACACGCACAGGGCTGGATTGATACTTTACTGATTACTTTACAAAAAGCTATCTATTCACACAGACGCACATACAATGCCATTTTCAAATTATTTTTTTCCCCCCACTGATCAAAAAAAAAAAAAATAAAATTCTAAGAGAGACCACTGGCCTACTACAGGTTTGAGTGACGGCCATGGTACAGCTTCAGCTTCTGCGGCATTACTGAGCAGTGCTCTCCATGCCCTCTCCTCCAGCTAAACATGACTCCATGTTATTCGTGATGTGATTTATTTATTTATTTATTTTTTGTTTGGTTACAACCATTAATCACTAAATCCCATCCAGATGGTTGTTAGCACTTTGGTGCAAATAATTTTCCTGCAAAATATTCAGAATTGTTGTTAGGCTGATCCGTGTGCCCCCCAGTGTGTAAAGGCCGTGTCTGTGCTCTTCTGTTCTGTACTGTTTTCTATGCCAGACTGACATAGGAAACGAACAACACGAACATTGCTAACGAACTGTCTCCTCTCCCTTTTCTAGTCAGAAGAGGAGTTAGCCATTTCTGGGAAGGCATGCAATGTCCATAAAAATAAAGAAGGTCAGCCTAAGAAGCCCCTTGATAGAGTGAAATCAGAGGCACAAGTTTTCATTCTATTTTCTTTTTTTTGTCTTGGTCTTGGCTGCCGTAAAGAAGAAGGATATAATAAAAACTGTCAAAGCTAAACTGAATTATGAGGACAAGACCAAGAAGAAATAGAGGATGGTTTGGACTACGGGCATTGCATGCCTTCCCACTGGAAGTGGTGATATTTAGTAGTTTAGTAGTTTACATATATACATCTGTGATATTTATTTATTTATTTATAGAAAGTTTTAATAAAGTGAATAAAAATTGTTGATAAAAACATCTTACAGCATGCTGTTATACAGGCAATAGAAGTTGTAGGCATGTAGTATTAGTAAATGTGTCTTTTCAACAGTAAATCCAAAAGTTTGGTGCTGAGAATGACAAGAATTTCTATTGTGATCAGTAGTGACACTTACTACGTAGAGGAGGAAGTAATAAATAATTCAGCAGAGATTGTGACGCAGTGAATGTGTTGTGATTGTGTCATGAATGTGTAGTTTTTAGGATGTATTCCTCAATAGTAATTATGAAGTAATCATGTAGTGATCCAATAGTAATTCAACAGGGTCTGTGAAGTACTAGTGTAGTGATACCACTAAACAATTACTACACAATCACTACACTCAATATGCTCAATAGTGTTCTTGTAGTAATTATTTGGTAGTGATGTAGTGATTCAATAGTAATTTAATAGGGTTTGTGTATTTTGTGCAAGTATTTTCCCAAAAGCTCAATAGTGTTTTTGTAGTAATTATGTATTAATTGTGTAGTAATCGTGTAGTGTTTCTGAGTAGTAATTGTGTAGTGAAACAGGCAAAAACTCAACATAACACTACACAAACACTAAACAAAAATACCACGCACTTACTACATGTGTTAGTAGTCATTGTGTAGTGATTGCGTAGTGTTTTTCACGAGGGTCTCCACCTGCAAAATGCATGTGATGCATCTGGTTTTGGTGTGAGAATTGTTTGAGCGTCGTGAGAGCGTGAGACTGAAACTGAAAGTGTGTATAACTCACCAGAAGCTGGCAACCCTGATTAGAAGTGAAATGCCATTAAATGCCACTGTGTCTGCAGCAACTTCCTGCAATCAGCTGCTGCTGCTGCTACAGATATGCAGGTGCACACATAATGCAGTTGGTATATGATCCACCACCAGTGTTGGGCAAGTTACTTCCAAGTTACCCTAAAATATTACTTTCTGTGTGGAGTATTAAGTTTACAGTACTTTGGCATTTCTTTCACCAATATTACAACACAAGTATGACTAAACATTAAAAATGGAAGTTTAATTTTCTTCACTGTCTGAAAGTGCTGTTTGTTGCACTTTGAGTTCATACCTTTGATCACTTTGACATTGCTAATAAACAGGAAGGAAAACTGTCCTAAATGTGAGAATATTTTAAGCTTAAATACTTGCAATGATCACCCTGCTGCAGAAAAAATAATGTCTTTGTGCTGTGCCATGCGTAATACTTAGATTTAAATCTTGAGACACGCCAATATGATCGGTTAGGAACTTATGCTCTTATGGACATCCAAAAGTTCACAGAAATATTTCAGGAGCTAAAAGTTTAATTCTGTTTCACCTGGAGAATTTCCTCCCTCCTGTCGACTTTATGACTACAGGTAGTTTTCAGTTTTACCACTTGCTGCGGTGATATTACTGCGCACATGAACGTTAGTGAAAACAGCCTCCTTAATCTTGAAAGTAAATTGTTAGAAAATACACTAATACATCAACACAACACTCACAAAAGAAACTATCTTAATGCTGGAGCTGCTCAACATAATTTAAAAAGCAACAGCCCGCAGTTTGGTGTTGTGAAATGTGGATCCACACGGGTGCAGGTCTTTAAATCGGAAAAATTAATAAAATTAATTAATTTGGATTGGTGTTGTGTGTGTCCATTTAAGAGTAACTAATCCCCTAAACCACTTTCTTCAGCTGAAAACCGAAGCTAAGAAGTATTTAGTAGTGTTTTTGATTGATTCAGGTCTAAATCTTGACATTTTAATGCAAATTAACTGACCTTTCCATATTCTGTTACAAATGTGTGTAGCAACTGCCATCTACTTGTTGAAACCTGGCTATTGAAAGGCAGGGGAAACGTGACGTGTCTGGTGCTCGCTTTCATCACCAACCAAGCCCTGCACCCTATCATCACCTAGGAAACAGTACACACACCCGCACACTCTCACACACGTACGCACACCAAGAAACACACACACAGCAATAGACTAGAGCGATAAAAGCAAAGTCCATACTCAATGTGAGTTTGCTGCAGTGAAGGAGATCACATGTACAAACTGCTCTCTCACAGTTAAGTGTTGTGTTAAACTCAGATGTGTTAAAGACTGGAGTTTAGTTTCACTTTCTCTTTGGTAGCAGCGCATCACTGTGAGGTTTCTTTTCAGTAGAAATTATTTGTGTGCCACCCCTTGACACAGTACACAGTTTAAATACAGCATGCAGCTTTTTATTCAGTGTAGATGTCAATTGATCAGGTAACAACACAGAGAGACACTATAATAACCGTGTGCAGGCATGCAAACTCCTCACCTTCCAGTGAAATTTGCTTTTTGAAACTGAAATGGCCCACCTACGTGATTCTAGGAAGATCCAATGAGAATTTATTTATTTATTTATTTGGGGGGGGGGGGGGGTATCAAACATGTTACAGTTCATTTACAGAGACCAGTGGCAGCAACCAGGATGTAATGTAACTTGGGCTAACGTGCTAACATTAGTGTAGGCTAACATCACCTGTCAACAGGACAGAACATGTCACTATATATTTCTTGTTGCAGCCTACTATATATACACAGTATCTGTACAGCACTTAAGTCGGACAAAACTGAGTTTTAAAGAGTGTTGTTTTTTTTTTTTCTTCTAGATTTTACAGAAGCAAATTAACAAGGCAGCTGTCAGATCAGATCAACTACCCTTTATTATTTCCAGGGGGAATTTGTCTTGGGCACAGCAGCTTTCAGTAAATACATTTTTTAGTGCACCATGGTAAGACACAGAGGAGACAAGAGACAAAATACTCGACAGTCTGTCTGCGCTTACATAATTCATCCAATTTAATACCTGCCACCTTGTGGCAAAAAATAGTATTACTTAGTCTTCACACTCATAAACCAAGCATACTATTCTCATTTTCCTGAAATAAAATAAATAAATATTGTTAGCTTGCAATAGTTAATGTTAGTGTTACGCTTAGTTTTAAATTCTTATTTTCATATTTGTGAATATATTGTATTTGGGATAATGGCATTGATCAGCATTTAAACACAACTTTTGCCTTAAGTTTATTCTAACATGGTAAGATGAATATTGTATATATATATATATATATATATATATATATATATATATATATATAGATATATATATATATATATA
>JAPQLA010046326.1:13494-26721 GCA_029822935.1 Naso vlamingii | reverse complement strand
GTGTGTGTGTGTGTGTGTGTGTGTGTTCATTTACCTGATAATCCAGCGACAGTAGCTGCTGCTGTTGTACGTCTCTGAGATACCTGATGAACTGAAAGAGCCGCTTGGCCCTTTCAGAATAAACTGTCCGTCACATGATGTTGCTATGGAAACCAGAGTGATGATGTAACAGGAAGTTGAACAAGAATGATGAATGAATAAAGAATTAAAACCTGCTTCTGTAAAAGTTTCTCACGTGAATCCTTTAAACATCACTGACCACAGCGAGCAGCGTCTTCATCAGAGGCATCCGGGCAGTCATCGACTCCGTCACAGAACTGATCGATCAGCACACACATTGATTGATCAGCACATGACCTCTCATTAGGAGAGCATGTTACTGTGGACACACACACACACAAAACATGCTGATAAAATGATATATGTGACAAACATCTTTAATTAAACAGCAAACAGACTACAACAACATTTTAGTTTAATCTGTCATTTCACCTCGGACAATCTTTTCAGAGATCCCTGCCTCACACAAAACCAACAAACCTTTAAAATTAAGTTCTAACCCTTTGGATCTGAATAGACATTAATACTCAATAAAAATAAATAAATAAATAAGAAAGTAAAGAGTTGCTCACCTGCTGTGGGTGTGACAACTGTGGTTGCACCTGTTGTCGCATCTTGTTTCTCTGCAGGGAAAGATTCAAAGTGAATTCTTCCCTACAAAATTCATATTCTGAGGTTTTCAGCTGTAAACGTACAAACAGAAAGAGTAAAAAGTTTCAGGAAGGTGTAGGAGCACAACACGTCCTGAGGTCACCTTCCGTGCTGCATGATATTGGTTCTACGAGTGTCTGAAAGTCAAAAACACATTTCCTCATTTGGTGTTGCTATGACAGCAGAGCACTGCATTATGCATCAAATCAATCAGCGAGCCGTGGTGCCCTGTGGATGAAGGCATTGTCCTGGAGGTGACCACCTCCATCAAGTCAAAAATGTTTCATGGAAGTACAAAGATGATCGTGCAGAACAGCTCTGTATCGATCTTCCCTCTAAGAGGACAGATGAACTGTGCTCTCCAATCATTTATTCACATTTTCCCTTCATTCTTCCCCTCTCTAAATGTTTTTTTCTCCACATTTTCTCATCGGTCGTGATCTGAGAACAAAATGAATTCTGCTGATCTCCACATCCGTGCTGAGTGACTCTTCAGATGACCACAATATTAACATGAAACGATGGAGGAACATTTATTCTGCAGCTACTTCTGCGGATATAGCGTATTGTAGCAACCTAACTGAAATATTGTTTGGCAAATTAAAATATTTCCAAGTGCAACATCTTAAATACAGGAGCTGCAGTTATTCTTTTTTTGTATAGGCTTTTCCCTCAAGGCCAACAATGGCAAGCACACTTCATTAAAAATAACAACCAGTCAATATCCCTGCGAGTTCAGCACACTTCACCAGCAAACAATAGTGGAGCAACAACAGATGAGTTTTAGGTTTCTGGAGTTCTCATGATCCACACACAGACCAGCTGCAGAACAGGTTTGTTTGTATTTCTGTTTGAAGATGTTGTCACCTGTGGTAGGATCGACGGTCGATGGTGCAGCTGTTGTCTCATCTGGTTTGTCTGTGGGAAAATATCAAGTTATTTCCTGAAAAGAGTGTGACGTTGCATTTCTGTTGTTGTCATTAACAGTGTTGGAAGTTATCGTGTGACAAAGTCACTTTGCTACAGCTGTAACGCTGTAACGCTGTCACAATGTATCATGTTACTTCATCCCTTTCGGCAGTAGCAAGACATGTCACTACATTTCCTTTTTAAACAAAACAAAGTCATTACAATCACTGAGACCTCAGCCATCACTTTTTTGTCTAATGTGAAAACTGAGGACAACTGCAGCCCACTTCCTGATTAAAATGACTGACTGTACAAAGACACAAAAACATTCTCCAGTGTGAACTTACACCCGTTGTTGCTGCCATCTAGTGGTTGGCAGTATTAATAACTTCTATCACCACAGTGATAAAGACTGTGTATATTCAGTAACTTACAACACTGGTTCTAAAAATAAGGTGTTCTCACCTGTTGTAGCTGTGACAGTTGGTGGTGCAGCTGTTGTCTCGTCTTGTTTGTCTGCAGGAAATGAGTTACAGTTACTTCCTGTCATCATTGTGACATTGAGTTTCTGTTTCAGTTTGGTTGTTTCATTCAAATAGAAACGGGTTAGCGTCTGAGTCTGTTTCTATAGGTGTGACCTCACAGTGTCACCTGTTAACTGGATGCTATTTCTGTCAATCACCAGCCCTGTGGACCCGGCCTCCTGAAGCCCCGCCCTCAGCAGGTCCTCCGCGTCTTTGACATCAACCAGCTGACTGAACCTGAGGTCAAAGTTCACCACCACACTGCCGTGACTGAGAACACAGACATCATTAAAGATTAAACTCCTGATCAGTCAAACAATCAACCAATCAATCAAAGTAAATTAATCAGAAAATCTCACAGAAGCTGCTACAAATGTTCATATTGATCACTGATGTGTAATGATGATATTGATCCGATATCTGACCTGAAGTATAAAACGTGACAGGACATTAAGAGGTTCCTGAGTTCGCTGTGACTGAACGCCTCAGATACCTGTCAACCAATCAGAGGCCAGACTGTGATCAGGTGACTTTAGAGACAAACAGAACAAGAAACCTGAGGACACTAATGATTTTGACAGAAAGTCAAAACCGAAAACCACTGTCATCGAAAAAAAAACATCCAAAAGAAAGTCATCAAAAAAAAAAGTCATTGATAAAAGAATGACACAAAGAAAACATCGAAACATTGTCGTTGAAACACACATCAGAATGCAAAAACATTTCAAAATAAAATAATATAATTTTTAATGCCATTGACAATACAAGTACTTCAATGCCAGTGTTTCTTTTTCCGATGCCAAACTTTATTTCAGTGCCCAAATTTTATTTTCAATGACAAACATTAAAGTCATCGTTCTGGCTCCATACTTCACACGTCACACCACAAACCTAAAAGGTAAGCCCCTCCCACATCACCTGAGGAGGGAGGAGGGAGGAGGGCGCACACTTACTGAAGCCAAATAAAAAATATCAATAAATCTTGTAAATATGAATTAACTTGAATGCGGCTCCTACAGTGTATGTACTCAGCATGTCAGTACAGTGTGTACTTTAGAGGCTGTACTTTGTAGTGTTGGTACTTTGCAGTGTTTTTGGCTCAGACATCCTGACAAGCAACAAGGATGAAAACAAAGAAAACGGCGAGCACAGAAAGACAGAGTCTCTGTGGATTCTGGAACAGGTGAGACACTGTCCACCTCTGTATAGTATTCCATGAGTCAATGTCCAGTCCTTGAAAACTAATCTTGGACGACATCAGGGCCCTGATCTCACTGTAGAGGGACGTCAGAGACGTCTCAGTGAGGCCTGGCCCTGTACCGGCCACACTTTGTTTGGAGAAGGTGCAGCATCACCATTATCTTTTCTGATGGCAGCAGAAATTCAGGATGTATCCACAGATACTCAAACATTTGACATATGCACCGTGAAGAGCATATTAGGAAACATCACCACCTGGTATGACAGCAGCACTGCGGATGCAAGGCTCTGCGAAGAGACTGAAGCCAGGACGTGCCCCAAGTAAAGACGTACAAGTCTCGAGTCAGGTCCAAAGTCCTAAACTTTGAATTTGAAGTTTTAAACAAGTCATTAGCACTCTTCTAATCTATGCTCTAAAATCTTTATTAACATCTTAAAATAAGAAAAGCCGACACTGTAAGCCACTCCTTCATGCTTTGTTCTTTTTTGTTCTGCCACTTGATTGGATGCTGTCGGATGCAACAAACAAAACTGATTCCTGGGGACTAGTGTCGACTTGCTGAGAATGAAAAGTCCTAATGTTAGTTGATTCGATAAATGAAGAGAAGTGTGTTGATTCATGGCATGCTTTTTAAATAACACACATTTAAATCTCGGTGTTTTCAGTATTGAACACGATTCTATGAGCTGCTGCGGTCAGGGAAGTCGACATCTTTCAGCGGCCAGAATTCACGTCAGTCTTTCAACCTGAACACTTCCACCATATTTCATATTTTGTACATATTATTCTTGTACGTATTTTCTTGTTGTTGATTGTATTTCTGTATATTTGGAATTTTTAGATGATAATTAGGATCTCAAAGAGAGTTCTGAATAAGGAAACCAAGCATCTTACAGCTCGTTGCACTGATATGCTGAGTCTGTGTTGCACAAAAAATTATGCAAGAGCGTAAATTATGTTTTCCATAACTTTAGTGCACTTGATGGTGATTAATTTCTAGCTCTCTTACTCTGCAGACTGTTTAGTAAACTGGGTTGAAGTGTCAGAACAGTAACAAATTGTTTGATGAACGACTTGAATGTTCATGTGAACGTTGACTCTCTGATTGAAAAGATTTTCTGTAAAATCACACGACTAACACACTGATACACTAATCAGTACTTAGCCACTTCCCTTGTCGTTTTGTCTCAATAGAAGCTGGTGATGTAACCGGTTAATTAAACTTAAAGCTACCTGTAATTTTCAAAAATAAAAGCCTGTGATCTAACCAGCTGTTGGACATCGAAGGCCAGAGATTTAAACTTCAGACTGCTGGAGTTCTTCAGCTCTTCAGAGAAATCAGTTCCCTCTGTGATCACCATCCGACCACTCAGCAGCGATGGCTCAACAGCATCTTGAAACACAAACAACAACAACATACTGATCAATAATAATATCTGCTGAGCTTTGTTTGTTTCTTAAAACCAGAGTCTGTGTTCACCCTCAGGCCTCAGGCTGATCCACGAAACTACAATCAGGCCGATACAACAGGCCAGAAGAAGAGACGACACGACGCTGAGGAGAGCCTCCAGAGACGACAGGGCACGAGCCATGCTGACAGCTGCAACACAGCAATCAATACAACACTCAATCAATCAATCAATCAATCAATCAGTAAAAACATTAATTGACGCTGACAGGAGCAACACGTTCTCACATTTAACAATAACAAACAGGAAAAATCTGGACATTCAAAATAAAACTTCCTGACAAACATGTAACAGTGAGTTTTGGAGGAGAGGAGACAGTCAGGGGACCTTTGTCTTCATGGTAACGATCAGGTGACTGTTGATGTGACATATCTTCCATAATTTGCATTGTAGCAGAACTGGAAACGCTCAGGAAACCTGCAGTGTCGTGTTAAACAAGCACACACACTAAAAACTTTGTTGGGGTTCCTTGAGCGTCCGTCACTGGGCGAGCTGCCCTCTTTAAAGCCTGACAGCCCATGTTTAGAAGATGCTGATCCTTCATCACCTCTGTTATAAACATACAGTTCTCATGAACACCTGACTGTCTCAGACACTCGACCTGTAACTGCTTCTCAGATAAGTTACATTAACATTATTATTGTCTCTATAATCAATAAAATCACTTCATTCAATGACTCCACTGTCCATTTCATTGTTAACCTCAAGTCCACCATCAACACAATGTCACTTTCATTTTCAAACATGTGTAAAGTGATTCAGCACTGAAACAAACAAACTCACCTGTGTCTTTTTACCTGCTGCAGACTTCACATCAGCTGTTCTGTCTCTCCTCTTGCTTGTTTCTCTTCACCTGTTTAGTTAACTGACTGTTTGTCCTTTTGGACCCTGAATCTGTTCTGCGATCAGCTTTTATTGAACTGAAAATGATTAATGACTCAACATAATGACAGGAGCTGATACTCAAGACAGTTAATCGTTTAGAGGAAACAAACTCGGACACAGTGGGATTAATATTCTAAAAGATCTGTTTCTTCTTCTTGCAAATGAAAATGTAATTATGTTTATTTAATAAAGCACTGGCTAAAATCTGTTCATTAAAAAAGTATATAACAAATCAAATATGTGCCTAAATATCCCTGTGATGATATGAGACATGACCGGTGAAAGACTTCAGCTGTCGGTAACCTCAGGAAATTGATACAATTAATCAATAATCAGAGGCATGTCAATCAAATGTGACCTATTAGATAAACATTAATAATTGCTGATCACATGCACAGGCTCACATACATGAACTTCTACTTGAACTCTTTCTTCTTTATCATAAACTAAAGTCCGGCTGCAGTAAACCTGTTTGTAATCTACTGTGGCCCCTCCCCTTCTGCACTCACCTGACAGGTGACACATACAGGTCTGTATCAGCCAGCAATTATCCAATTCATTTTTCCCCATCCCACAGTTTAAAGAGTGCTTAAAGTCCATCAGGTTGTAATAATAATAATTAATGATGCACTTTAGATGTTTTACAGCCGTATAATCTGTATGTTTCTGTTCAATATCTGCTCATCTAGAAGTTTTTGAATGTTTGTCAGATCTGCTTACAGCTACATTTTAGTTATCAGCCATCTATTACATCTTTACAACATACTGATTATGAATAATAAACAACCCATCTCTTCCTCCTTCTCTCTTATTAAAAAATGTGGACGCTATGAGTCTGTAAATAAATCATGTGACGAGTGAGTAAGAGAAGACAACCTCAGTCTGTTGTTAGTTTGAATTTATTTTTACTCTCATAAAAAACAAAGTGATGGTAAAAGTAAAAAAAAAACATACTTATGATCATCGCACAGAAGGAAGTTTGAATTAATTAAAAAATCAGATTACAGGTTGTTTAAAAACAAACAAACGAACAAAAAATGGTTGAATGTTGCTGAAATCAAAGTGATCTGTTCATGTTATGAAGACAAAGCACTTTAAATCTCAGTTTAGTCTCTGCTGTGGTGCTCCAGACTTCTAAACTGAAGTTGACTCTGATGTCACTTCCTTTGTAGAATATTTCGAGTTTGACAGTTTTTACAACAGTTCATTTTGTTAAACACATATTAGTCGACTTGCATTCATGAGGCAGATTTAGATTAAAGTGAGGTGTGAAGTAAAATAAAGGTGAATCACATGGAGATTAATGATTATTTTTTTAAAAACTCTGAATTACTTGAACAGTTTGGTTGGTGGTTGGAAACATTTCCAGACTCAGTGTCACTCTCACTCCTTCATAAAGCTTCATTTTGAACATCTTTACTACAGATAGTAGAAAACACAAGAAAAACTGTTTGGATTGGATTAATCAGGGCAGCTGATAGATGTTCTTCATCACTGGCTCCTTCTCGTAATCATCATCATTGTCATGGCAGTCTTAAAGAGAACAGACGGAGGGGGGGTCACATTTCTGAGGGTAAATTGTCTCTTAGCAACAGCTGATGTCATGCTGGTGAATTACCTCTCTGGCTGCACTGTTCTTCTCCTCCCTTCAGTGTGTGAATTCCTCTGACCTCCTCTTCCTCTTCCTCTCTGCATTCATCAATGTTCCTGTATGGCTGATGACATGAGGGGAAGAAGAGACACAGTGTGTCCAGATACAGACTGTTTAAACCTGCCAGACGAAGCTGAGGGCACAGCTCTGCAGAGGCTTAATTTGACCTCACCTTGTTGCTGTGACGTGGTGATGTGTCACTGGTGGAGGGGAGGAGCCTGTTAATGAGCTGACCAATCATTTTAAAAGTTGGTCTGTCTGTGGGCTCTAAACACCAGCAGAGTGTCATCAGCTGATACCTGAGAGCACAGGTGTGTGTTAGAGTCAAAATAACTTTCTTGCCATCAAAGGAAATGTGTGGCTGTGTTTGAAACTGTGCACTCATTCACTCACTCACTATCCCCTATGTAGTGTTTGTTATATTGTGAACTATACAGGGAATGACCAAACGAGATTTCAGACACTACACAGAAATTTTCTAAACATCACTGCGTCAGTAGATGCGACGGATATTCGTGTGACGCAAGCAGGCGGGCCCAGCACCCCTGAAACAAACGGAGCACACGGGAGGACAGCACCAAAATGTTTGGAGGTTGTGTTGATGTTGCATGGTAATTTTTTCAGTGTTAAACCGGTGAAATTCCAATGATGTGGAAGTTTGTTTTGTCCGCTATGGTCCTGTGTCCTGATCGCAAGCTGCCCACAATAACCGTAATAGTTCACAAACTAATGAGCTAATGGCTAATTTAGCTATCGGTGGCTAAAGCTATTGAAATAAAATTCCTCTGAATATTTTGCTACTCAGGGTAAAGCTTCTGCTTCTCGGCACAGGCAGAGGTGAAGGCAAACTCTCCTCAGGTGTTTATTTAGACGTTTTTGGTTAATTTGCCAACTTCTATTAGCTCACATGCTAACTAACGTTAGCGAACCCTAATGGCTTTCTGGCTACTTCTTCTTCTCCTTCAGTAATTTCTGACTGCGTTGCATTGCGGTATATGGGTGTAAAATGTAGGTCCAGAAGTAAAATGGTGTACATCGTATGCACACTGAAATTTGCTGTGCATTGTGGGTGTTTTACAGTGCTGACGAATTAACTGTTGAGGATTCAAAGACCACTGCAAAATGGCGAACACACTACATAGTGCACTTTTTCCGTGATACAGCCTTTGTGTTTTTCCTCACATCTCCGCTGGAGCGAAGTCTGGCCGATTCATGTGGCAGCCATCTTTAATCATCTTGTAGAAGTTGGTGTCCACAGCAATATTTGGGTAGGGACTCTTACCTGTACAGGTACAAACATGTACATTAGTGTATTGCTGTTTGGAGCAAGAAGACAATGAGCTTCGGCCTCTTGCTTTGTCCACACATACACAAGTTCTTTCACAATGTGGCTTTTTTAGTTGCTTTTGTTTTTTCACCAACACACAGACACAGTTTTTTGTCACTGACAATTGTTCGTAGAAAAAATTACAGACTATATGCAGTGAATAGTGTTTGAATGAAGATATGCAGTGTTGACATGTAAACAGAGAAAACAGTGTGTTGGCTGTTCTCTGCTTTGTTCTCGTGAGGCGATACAGCGCTGGAGCTAACACTGCTAACAGGACGCTTTGCATGCGAACGCATAAAGTTCCTCTTTCACTGTTTTGGGGAACAGAGATGTCGGGATGGGCTACAGAGGTCACTGCATTCAACACTGCAGGTTTTGCTCGAGAACCAGTCAAACCTCACGTTGCTGTAAGCCCAGCGGTAAAAACTTTTTTTAGGCTTCTGATTGGCCAATATGGCTGTAGGGTTAAATTGCTGCCTGTTGGTTTGTTGGCTTCAATGGTGCTTTTGTGTTTTCATAGGGACGGAGTTTTACGTGAATCGGTGCTCATGTGGACGGGATTTCTTGGAAAACAAAAGAGAAAAAACTTGTTTATAGAAAGTATCCTCTGACGTGTTTACTAGGCCTCTGTTACTGGGCAGATCATGTATGTGGGGTAGCTCTGACTTAGGGTGTGATGTCACTCTGATGTCACAGTTCAAAACAGGACAAAAACACAATTATTGCAATTGCAGCTGTTCTGTGATTTGATGAATGATTTCCAGTGTTGCCATGGTTACCCAGAGAGAAGATCTCCCACAGTAAGACTCCATAGGACCAGACATCACTCTGGATGGTGTAAATACACTGAAAGATGCTCTCTGGAGCCATCCACTTGACGGGGAGTCGTGCCTGTAAAAATTGAACAGGAGATGTCAAAATAAAACAAACAGGAAGCAAAAGTCAGTGTTGATGTCAACGTGAAACCAACGTATGTGTCACCTGATTCTACTTCTGTAGATATAGAAACAGCAAAGCTTAACAAGTGTTTTTATCTGATTAGAGAGTCAGAAAATAATGTCATAATATTTCCAGGGTTAAAAGGTTAAAGACTGACGTTTCCCTGTACGATGTAGCTGTCGTCATTGCGAATGTCTCGGGCCAAACCGAAGTCACAGATCTTTGCAACACAGTGATCAGTGAGCAGGACGTTCCTCGCTGCTACATCTCTGTGGATACACTGACACATGGACAGGTGAAAGAGAGAGACAGACCGGTGGACAGACAGTGAGACATGTCTAAAAAGCGTTTAACCCAAGCATGACAACACTGATGTGTGTTTTTGTGGAAGCTTGCATTGATATTTTATCTTTATATTATGTTATTTTTCCATTAAACTTTAGAGTGCGGTTGTTTCTGTTTATTGAAGAAGTTTTGTCTTTGTGAGGACGTTTCTGCACTGTGAGGACATTCTGTGGTTCCACAGAATAGCTGACTAGTAAACTAGTGGATCACTGACAGCACTAGTCGACACTGTGCCTTGCTGTCCAGAAATCATTTAACAGTTTGTATGTGTCAGTCTGCCATTGAGAGAGTATTTCAGTCTACATTCTCCTTTCCTTCAGCGATCTGTACATTGGCAAGTATGTTAGCATACCAGGCAATAAAGGAGAAGGAAACAACAGACTGAATAAAAGATTGTTAAAACAAAGTCAAAATTTTTCTATGTTAAAAATATTTAACTTCCTTAGAGAGTCTAGGCGTCGGTGTCCTTTCTTACTGATGGCCTCAGCATTTGCATCAAATTTCAGTCTGTTGTCAACCAAGATATTTATACTTGTCAACAAATTCGATGGCAGTACCTTTGATAAGGGTCTGTGGTGGTGAAAGAGGTGAAAAAATCCATCACCTCGTTTCAGTGTTAAAAAATGTTCACATTTTCACAATGTGCTCGTCCCCACACTGACTCCTGCAGTCTTTGGTGTAAAGGACAAACAGCAGAGGGGACAGGACACAACCGTAAGGACAGCCAGTGGAAGAGCAGCACCATTCTGATAGATGACCATTTACCTTAACCCTCTGAGATCTACCTCTTAAAAATCTACAATCTAGCCCACAAAATGGCCTAGATTAAAATGAATAATTAATTTTTTAACTTAAACATGTGGTTGGATAGTACTGAATGAAAAATCCAGGAAGAGGAGCCTGGCATGTGCACCAGGGTCCTCTAGGTGGCTGTACAGAAGACTGAAAGTGTGAAGGTGTGATTTGTCTGTATGTAAACTGCACGGGGTCCAGAACGTCCCCCACCCTCTCCAGCACATCCCCTTTGACCGGCCTCTCAAATGACATCATAACCAGTGAAGGTCGTTCTTCCATAATAACACATAGACAAAAACACACCTGCTGCTACAAGAGCAGCACCCCACCTCACCTATTTCCAGCTTGGTCCCGCCTACTTTAGCTAATCATTTCTGGCATGACTCCATCATGTTGTTGTGTTAAAAACAAATTATATATCTGCTGCACTCAGTGGTGAGAATCAGGTTTACGTCACAGAATGTTTGTGTCTGTGGGGGTCCTCACAACCATTCAAAGAACAAAAGTGTATGTGTCCTTACATTCCTGGTAGACAGGAAGTCCAGACCCTGAGCCACCTGGTGGGAAAACCTCATGAGGTCACCAACAGTCAGACTGCCTGTCTGCTCACCTGCGAGACACACAGACAGTTAGCAGGTTATGTTTAGGTGTGTAGGTGTGGTCAGGTATGTGTAGGTGAGTTCAGATGTCTTCACATGTGTCTAAGCTTGTTTGAGTGTGTTCAGGTGAGTTTGGTTTCGCTCCTGTGTGTCGGGGTGTGTTCAGGTGATTTTCAGGGTGTTCAACTGGCCAGATGTTTACCCAGATGTGTTTGTCCCGGATTGAGAACCGGCTGCATCTCCTGATAGTCTGAACAACACGAGATCCCACTGTCACTGCAACAGAGACACACACACACATAAACACACCCAAACAGCGATCGATTTTTGACGTTACAATGATGTCATCACAGGTGATGTCACCTGCCAGAATACAGCAATACAATAGTGTTTCATATCAGTTCAGTAAAAGTCGGGTAATATTGAACGCTGTCGTAGATATTATGGGATGGCCTGATGCCAAACGTATGATGAAGAAGTGTGAATTCACGATAGCTGCAACAAGCAGTCTACGACAAACATGTTCCACAAATCTGTTTGTGTGTGTGAGTGAAGGTGTGTGCTTGTGTTCATGCCAACTGGCAAAAAGGAGGCGTGGCAGTGGGAGTGGCCTGTAACAAAATGGCGCATAACTTCTAAACGGATTCATTAACATGGGGCCTAATGGAAAGTTACGTGCCTTTTTGTTACAGGCCACTCCCACTGCCACGCCCCCTTTTTGCCAGTTGGCATGAACACAAGCACACACCTTCACACACACACACACACACACACATACACTTGATCTCCAATTTCAGCCTCTGGGGTGAAAACTGTGGCTGCCAAAGAGAGGAGAACTTTTGTGGATGAACCGACCAGCTGACAGGGCTGCTGGTCGCAGCGAATGAGAACGCTGAAGCATGAATGACGCAGTGGATGAGAACATGAATTAATGTTATTATTCGTGTTGTCAATAAAAGTTAGTCATAATAATAGGAAATCAAAAAAATAATATTCATCGGATTTCAACTGCAGCTTGTTTCAGCAAAGAGTCTTTCTCACTAATACATTCAACTCCGCCTGCCCACCTGGTCACCTGTAGGTGAGTCTGCACATATGTGACATCACCCAGGGAATATTTGTGAACCTTAAGCTGTAAAAATGATTTTGTATTGAATAAACGTGTGTGTATGTGTTACAGCTGTTTTATTCGGTCAATGTAATGAGAAAAAGACCTGCGGAGTCTGGCGTGCTGTGCAGCCATGTTCTTGTAGAAGGCCTCGCTCTCCACCTCATTTACACACAGAATGGAGGCCATGAAATCCTGAGCGTGAGCCCGCAGGAAGTTAAGCAGGTCGCCGTGGCTACAGTACTCTGTGATCATCAACATGGGGCCTGATGGAAAGAAGATGGGTCAAAGGTTAGAGAGGTAAAGCTTTGGACCACTGACCTAGTAAAGATGGACCACATGTCTCTTCTTCCTCCCACTGTATTGAAAAACAAAGCCAAAATATTTGAAGCAGCTGCTGCCATCTTTGATGATGTAATCTGGGGCCAGAGTCTGTGTGGTGGCGACAGATGGACCAAGCTGCTTCATTGAGGTACCGTCTGAAAAAGAACCTGTCAGGTTGAAAGCTGTTTTATGGTTGATTAAAGTGTTGGGTCTTCATCCTGCACCTGGCAACCCTGACACTGAACCAAACCCGTCTGGGAATTGAACGCCTGAACAAACACGAGAGTGATGCTATGGTTTATGACATGTACTGCAGCCAGACACCAGGGGGCGATCAAGATGTGTGGCTTCACTTTGGAAGAGCTATCGAGACATCTGTCTACTCATTGGTTTGGTTTGTGTTCACGTGTGTGTGTGTGTGTGTGTGTGTGTGTGTG
>JAPQLA010046164.1:0-21633 GCA_029822935.1 Naso vlamingii | reverse complement strand
GTGTGAGCCCGGCAAAAAGACAAATATGAGAGGCAGAGAGAGATACACATACACACACACACACACACACACACACAAACCAACTTAATTTATTCATGTGTTTGTGTATTAATTGTTATTTTCTTGAATATGTATCTGACTTATTTACTGTCACTTTGATATTAGTGATTTCACATTTATGGTTGAACTATTTGTTTTTTACACTGAAATCTGGGATCATCTGGGAAGATCATTCTTACGCTCAACAGCCACTTTATGTAATCAGGTTACTTCTGCAGGTAATGTGTTCACTGATTACTCTGAGATTTGTCAGAGTGGGAGGGTTTGAATACTTTAGATTTTCTTGTAACAACATTGTGTGGTGTTTGGGCTAAAACTGGTGATATTCACTAACAATTCATTAAAAGCACTGCTGTGAATTCAAGTATCACACGAAGAAGAACATACATGTATTAAATACAACACAAGGCAGTTAGTGATTACACCTTACAGAGCACAGAGGGAATGTGACCATCAGCTACTGAGCCCCCCTGACGGTCAGAGCTCAGACACGCCCCTGTGACTCACCTGAGACATCCAGGTCCACCTTGAAGTTGATGAAGTGTGTGTGGATGTTCCCCAGCACGTTGTGCGCCACCTGGTGTCCATATTTCAGGTTACCTTCCACCAGGTAAGAGGAGGAGATGTATCCGGTGGCGTGCACCTTGGCCTCCACCGCCCCGTTCTGGTAGAAGATGAAATCCCACACGTAGTCGTAGTTTCCGATCGCTGTGATGGTTCTGAACACCAGCGCGCTGTTCGCCATCCCCCCGTAACTGTTGTGGAAGAAATCCGAGAAGTGCCTCCGGAGGGGCTGCCCCATGTTGTGCTCAAAGATACAGATTGAGTTTCTATACCTGGCCGGAAGTGGAACATCGATGTAGCGGTACGTGTCCACATAGGTGGCCTGGTAGGGACAATCCACGCCGCGGACCAGCTCGTGCGCAAAGCGCCCTATCCCGATGCTGGAGTCCAGAAACTTGGTCATCATCATCCCCGGAGTCTCCGAGCCGTAAACCGACATGGCCTCCTGCACGCTCACCTCGTACGCTATCCTCTCGCCTTTGAAACGCACATCGAAAACCCTCATGCCCGTCTGAGAGCTCATCCCGAAGGCAAAGCTCCAGTCCAGGTACAGGACGTGGTTGCCGCTGACGCTGTAGCGCTTCCCTTCGGCGTAAAACTGCTGCGGGCCGATCTGCAGAGGCTTCTGCCTCGGTTTCAGGGAGCCGTAGTCAGGCAGCTGCCTGTAAACGATTTTCTTAACAGCCCCGCTGTCATATTTCTGCTGAAGTTCCTCCACGGTGTCGAAGTACTGGCCGTTGTAGAGGACGCGCTCCACCGTCCAGGCGGACGCGTTTAGGCTCTCGTGGTTCACCTGCACCTCGAAGCCCACCGGGTGGATGTACATGCCGCTTGCATCCCTGCAGAAGGACACCCAGGTCTTCCTGTCTCCGGACCGGACTCCGCGGGGCATCTGCTCGAACGCGCGGAGACTCTTCTCGTCGCTCAGGTCGAAACTCTCCTTCATGAGCTTCTCTAGCTTGGAGAAGACCTTTTCCGCAAAAAAATAGAAAAGCTGGACGTACTCTCCGATGGTGACGTCGCGCGCAGCGATGGGCAGGTCCATGTTGTACCTCTCCATCGTGACATCTCGGTGGTAGGTAGGCTTGGGGAGAGGCCCCACCACGTACTCCTTAATGTGGCCTTTGGCGCCGAAGAAGACCACCACCGTCGCCTCTCTCGTCGGCTCGGCAGCTTTCCCGTCCAGGTAAGCCAGTGCGTCCGCCTTCTTGGGCAGAGACAGGTCAATGAGAAACAGGAAGTTTTCCGACGGCTTGGTGAACTGGTTGGTGGATATGTCCAAATCTTTCTGTCTGAGCATGTACTGCTGCACTTGCATGTACTCCTCCCGAGTGAGGTCAGCGAACACGCGGCTGCGCTCGTCGTGTTTGCCCCGCAGCGGGTGCGTGCGCCGAGCGGAACATTTGGGTGTCCTGCTGGAGTAAATGCAGATCAGGACGATGTTGAGAATAATGGAGACGATGACAAAGAGAATGAGCACCCATTTCAGTAGAGAGTTCATCCTCTGCTCTACCATTACGCACAGCCACGGAGACCAGGAAAGGAATGAGCTCTGCGCAGGAGAAGCGCGCACCTCGACTCTGCGGTTCCCGCCCCTCGAACATGGATCCCGCCGCCCACACATCTCACCCAACCTCCGACACGGTTTGACCCGGGCTCTGGGCTCACACATGAAGGAGAGAAGACAGACCCAGGCCGCGACGCTGAACTCAAACCTGCGTCACGTCTGCACAGCTGCGTCCCAGAAACGCACAAAAACTTGAACGAACCAAATGTATTTCTACACACGCGTTTTATTTGTTTATTTTATTTTATTTTATTTTATTCTCAAATATTTACACTTGCCACCTTTCCGTGGTGTACCCCGCCCTCAGCCAGTGTCAGCGGGGATCGGGCCTGACGGATAAGAAATTACTGTGGGTTTATGAAGCACAAAAAGAGGAAAAGCGAGAGAAAGAAACAAGACAATAACCGGTGACCTCATGAAGAGTGTGCTCGGAACCGTTTTTATAACCCTGCTTACATGGTGTTTACATGTGTGTCAGTCTGGCAGAACTAATTCACACATCAGACACTTTTAAACACTGTGGGGCCTAAAACATAAGCAAAGGCTATCTACTGTTTGCTGTGATCAGGGTCAAAGCCAGGGGTCCAAATTAAATGAAGAGAAGTTAAGCCTGTACTGAGAAATTCAAATCAACAGAGCAGCAGCACAATGGTAGATAATGCATGAAGGGAAAAAGTGTGAGATAAAATTAAAGTAACACAACAATAAAATGAAATATAAAATATAATAGAATGAAATGTAAAATACTAAAAACAGTTCAAGACAGAGTACGACTGTACAATGTGCTGATGTGTTAACAAGTTAATAACCAGTCTGGTGTAAGATGGTGTAAAAACAAAAAGAAAAGAAGAGAGAACAGAAATTTAAAAAGAAAAACGTGGCGTGTGGTGATCAGAGCAACGTGCTCAGTGCAGCAAAGCGTCCTGTGATGGAATCACTGTAAGCTTTAGTTCAGGCTGTATTTCTGTGCAGACTGTCATCGCTGTGGGTGATGTGTGATGAGAGTCTTCATCTGTCTGGAGGAACTCGGTGCTGCGGTGCAGTCTGATGGTGTGAGGAGCCCCACAGGTGTTTTGAGGCCCGCGGCTCGATGAGTCTGTGGCTCAGCGTGCTCCTGAGTCGCTCCAGCTCGGCACAGAGAGGATGAGAGGGACGGTCCATCATCGCTTCCAGCTCTCCTCTTGTCCGTTTCTCTGTCACCGTCTCCACTCTGTCCAACAGACAAACCATTTAAAAAACTTTGATTGATTTCCAAGCCTTTAAATCGCAAGTTTTACTTTTTATACTTTTTATACACGTAGTAGGCCTCCCTCCTTACAATGAGATTCAGTGTTGTCTCAATGCCTTTTCCACAATCAAAGAGTCCTGAGCCCTTTGAATTTTCTGTTGTCTGAAAACATTTGAATATTTTGTCTAAAAATATCAGAGAGAGCTTTTGACGTGTGTCATCACAGGTCAGACTCTACTTCCTGTGGAATGCAGCAAAATTACAACATGAGTGTGTTGTTGTTACTTGTTTATTTTGTTTATTTACCATGTTGTTATTTTTAGACTCAGATTAGCACTTCATGTCATTTTAGAATCATAGATGTACCGAAAATAAATCACAGGGCACATGCACAAAATGCCACAGATGTGCTCGTAAGTAACAGAACAAAACATCTGTTAAAAAACTTGGAAAAATTGCATTTCCTGCTGAAAATGCCATGTGAATGCTGAGAACTGAAATGCCAAAGCATTGCTGAAAAAATGCAAACATGCAGAAATATGCAATAAGTTGCAAAAAAAAAAAAAAAAAAAAAAGCTAATGTTGAAAACTGCACTGCTGATGAACCTTGAAGCCGCAATGCAAAGCAGGCAGAAGTGATGTCAGAAACTCACTCCACTGAGAAAAGAAATGATTCGATAGAAAACAAGAAGCTGAAATTGATGCGTTGGTTAAAAGTAGTATGAAGGTGAATTACACTCTTATGGAAGTGCGAGGTCAGAATATAGTATAATGTTGTATTAAACCTTTAAAACTGTACATAGGTAAACAGGAAGTAGCAAACATTTACTACAAACATTTAAAAGTCTAAAAAGTTTGACATTCAGTAGTACTGAAGAAGAGGAAGAAATGTTAAAATCTGCGAGCTGTTAAAAAAAAGTAATGGAGGTGAATTCAGTTATGAAAGTGAAGTAAATGAGATTTGGTTGAAACGAACTCTTAAAAAAGGATCAAGTTTTTGACAGGAAGAAGCATCTCAACTGAAGATGCACCAATCCAAGAATACAGACAGAAATTAGTATGCAGCTGTGATAAACATCCACAAGTGTAATTAGAAGATCAACGATATGTCGGTAAAATAAACTACTAACCTTAAAAAGTACTGAATGCACAGAATTATAATAGTAGAGTTTGGATGAATGTAACTTTTAAATGTGCGAGCAGGTGCTGAACACTGAAATTTTAATGATTTAAGGGACAGATAGACTTCAACTTTATTGCTATTACAAAGGAAATCTGGTTTGCAGCAGGCATCAAAAAACAATAAAACAAAACAAAAAACCATGTGTCACACAATCATCACTTCACATCACAGTACAATGCAGTAATTCCAGGAGTAATCGTTGAGGACACCATCACCACTTTGAACCAACTCATGCCAGATTGGAGCATATTATGCAGACAGTGCAACAAAATACTGTGTCAAGTCAGGCGAAGTGCTGTGCAGATCTGTAGAAGCGCATAAATAGATTTAAAAAAGTAAAGAATAGACAGTGAGAGAAGGGTGTGCAGGCAAGGCCCAGCTTAACAAACTGAGCCTGTCGATGGCAACAGGGATAAAGGATATTCTGACATGCTGTGTCCTTATTTTAGGCTTTCTAAAGCGGCTGCCCGATGGAGGGAGATCGAACTCTAAGTACAGTGGGTGTTCAGGACAGCTGAGGGTAAGTTGGGCCGTACTCCTCACATGCTCAAAGTAAATGTCCTGAAGCTGGGCTCGCTGCACACCGATCAGTCTGTAAGTCTGTTCTTACTGGACAGAGTGAGAAAACCAAACCAAGACACACGGCAATAAGTAAGAACAGATTCTATAAAAGAATGGTAAAACAAGGTCATTCAAACGTTGCACACTTTAAATGAGTTCAGTTTTCTTAAAAAGAGCAAGCACTGCTGGACCTTTTTGCAGACAGCATCAGTATCCAATAAAGCTCAGTTTGTTATCGATAATAGTTCCTAAGTACTTGCACTATGGGACAATCTCAACTTCCTTATCCTGAATGATAGTAGAAGTAATACTGCTAGGTTGAGATTTCTGAAAATCAGTAATCATGTCTTTTGTCTTTGACTCATTCATTGACCAAAAAAAAGTCACTACACCAAGTTATAAAGTCACCAACCACAGAGCGGTGCTCAGTCTCCTCATCATGTAAAAGACTCACAATAACAGAGTCATCCACAAACTTCAAGTTGTACCTGTTCTGATAGGTTCTTCTACAGAAGTTTGTGTGTAAAATAAATAAGAGTGGGGAAAGAACACAGCCCTGAGGGGCACCAGTAGAAGAGAATAACTTGGAAGATAACACACCATTTACCCTGACAGACTGTGACCTGTCTGTTAAAAAGTCCAATATCCAGCCAAGAAGATTTAGATTCAGATGAGAACATGAGAGGAGTACGTCTGCAAGGAGATAAGGCTGGATAGTATTAAAATCAGACGAGAAATCGAAGAATAAAATCCTAGCGTGGGTTTTAGGGGCCTCGAGATGTTGGACTAAGAGATTTAGCAACATCAGGATTGCATCCTCCACACCCCTGCCTGACCGACAGGCAAACTGAAGAAGATCTATTTGACCTTCAACCTGCTGTAGAATCTCCTGCTTAAACAGCTTTTCAAAGGTTCTCATCACCAAAGAGGTGATAGCTACAGGTCTAAAGCCATTTAAGACTTTGGGGTTTTTTGTTTTAGTCACAAGGACAATGGTGGCATGTATCCAAATCTTTGGAGCGGTTTGCAACTTAAGAGACAGGGAGAAAATGTCCTTAAAAATTTCACTCAGTTGTGAGGCACAAGACTTGAGCACTCGGCCACTAACAGAATCACATTTAGAAGTCTTTATCATCATTGTATAAGTGCATACAATGAAATCATTAACAGCAACTCAAGTGGTGTGTTCATTTACCTTAAAAACACACAACACAGGACATAAAGGAATAAAATGGCACAGGAGCCCAATAATATAAAACATACATAAATAATTGAACAACTTGAAAGTGCAGCACAGTGCAAGAGTAGCAGCTTTATCAGTGTTAAACCAGTCATTTATTGTTGTTCAGTGTGACAATGGCTGCAGGAAAGAAACTGTTCCTGAGTCTGGTGGTGCGTGTTTTAGCAGTCCTGTAACATCTGCCGAAGGGTAGCAGTTCAAAAAGGTGGTAACCAGAGTGAGTAGGGTCCTTCATGAGGAACGTGACGTGGCAAGGTCCTCCAGTGGGGACAGCAGGCGGCCAGTGATCTTTTCGGCTGTTTTTATCTGCAGCAGAGCAGCCCGCGTGCCACACAGTGATGCAGTATGTGAGGACGCTCTCAATGGTCGCCTGGTAGAATACCACCAGCAGCTTTCTCTCCACACCGTTTCTCCTGAGCACTCGGAGAAAGTGGAGTCGTTGTTGCGCTCTCTTGATGGTAGTAGTGTCTGGTCCCGGACTCTTATTAACTTTAGTTTGTTTAAGAAGCTTTGTAACAGTAGAGACTGTCCCCACTTCTGAAAACAGCTTTTTTCTCCCAAAGTAAGCTTTTCAGTTCAGTTTTGCTGGGATCTCACTCTCAATACAAAGGAAGATATAGCTGCACACTACATCTGTCAGCTCACCCACTTTGTTAGATGATTCCTCAAAGACAAACCATTTTGAACAGTCAAAGCATCATTGAAGTGCCAGAGTGCTCTCATCACTCCACACCTGGACTTGCCCACACTTTGTCCCTACACAGCACAGACCTATGTGGGGGGGGGGTTCACAATTAAAATCACTGAGGAAAAAGGTCTGAAAGATACAGACAGTAACAGACTGCTCATGTACAGTGACACTGGTACACCAACTAGAGTTAATGTAGCTGCAGACCCCACCACCACTGTATTGTCCAAGTGGATCAGCACTCCAAATCCATCTATGTGCGGAGTGGAGACCGGGTTGGCATCCGTTAACCACATCTCCAAGAAAGCCATTACGCACACATCCCTGAACTTGTGCATGAAGGACACACAGGCTTGAAGTTTGTCAATCTTATTTTTTACAGAAGGGACATTTGCAAGGATTATGAGAGCAAAGGGAAGTCATTTTGATGTGGTTAACTTCCTTAACCGTTGTCTGACACCACCTTCCTTCCCCCTTTTCCTCTTTCTCTGTTCATGAGAGTTTGTACTGCACATGAAATCATTATTGCAGTTAAAAATGTACTCGCCACTGTGTGAAGAAAGGTCCACAAGTAGATCCACTGGAAGATTGTGCAACTAAAATCCATGGAAAAAGTCCCGACCATATTGGATTCTGCTTGCATGTGCCTTGACAAACAATCCCAGGGCGAGATTAAGCATGGTTGTCAGGAAAAGTAGAAATAATATCTCCATCTTCAGCCCAAACACGATAAACTCACTGGAGAAAGGCGTAAAAACAAACAAACACTAGTTTAGAGGCTAGTGAGCACTGGTTTGACTACATTTAAGTTAAAAACAAACAAACAAACATGCGCACACGAGGCACCTGCTGCTGGTCACCACAGCAGCAGCGCCCTCCAACGTAGGAACAGGAGGAGGTGAAAGAGAAGAAGAAGAGACGAAGAGAAAAAGAGAGAAAGATGACAAGAAGAAAGACAAAAAACAGGGAGAAGAGGAGGATGAGGAGGAAAGAGAAGGAGTAGAGAACAGGAGGAGAGAAGAGCTCCTCAAAGTCCAGCATGAAGCACACAGCAGATGAGATGTTAACAGAGATCAGCAGCACTTGACTGATTTTAGAGGATAATCTTAAATTACTTTTATAGTTGAAAGATAGAAGATAGACGAGCTATGGAAAGTTGCTATGTGTATAAATACAAGTATGAATGAGCAAACAATGTTAAAAAATCTGTGAAGAGTTTGAAAAGAATGGAGAGAGTAAGATTTGATTAACATCTGCAAAATTGGACCATATGTCTTTAACTGACACTGCATTAGCATAAAGTGCACTGTGTCAAGCACTAAGAGCAATGGAAAAAGTTCCCCTCAAACAAAGCAGTCTCCTGCAAAAACTATGTCTTGTTTCAGTAGAACGGGGTGATTTTGAGCACCACAAGGTTGCACTGAAGAAATACATATGCTCTTTGTGTGGATAAACTTAAAAATGACTAAAATGCGTCAGTTTTAAAAATAGTACACCACTCAGTCTTGGGTGAAAGTCAGACAAAAAAAAAAATAATGAGACTTAAAGAGTAACTGAACACCTAAACCACTTTTTTCAGCTGAAAAACGAGGCTAAGAAGTATTTAGTCGTGTTTTTGATTGATTCAGGTCTTAATCTTAACATTTTAGCACAAATTAACTGACTCTTCTATATTAGCCTATATTATGTGTGTAGTGACTGCCATCTACTGGTTGTAGTACTGCAATTGCATGGCAATTTTTTGATGCTAATTAGCGATGGGTGAGCTCTGCCCGTCTCTTCCTTGTTACTGCACAACACTTACATAAGAGACATACTCTGGTTGGCATTCCCAATCCAGTTACACTGGTAAGTGTAACTGGATTGGGAATCAAATGCCTCTGGCATTAATTAAAACATTTACCTGACAAAAAGTGGTTGATTTTCATTTTGAAGTAAGCACAGGAAATACAATGTGTGCTTAGCTATAACCACTACTGATCATCAAAAATGTGTTTGTGGAGTAAAATAACAGTCATTTTCAGCATTTGTTGACTTTGGGTCAACAATCTGGGAATATTTTCATACCATTGGTGAAAGTAATGGAACAACAGGGAGCTGTTAGATGAAGAGCTGCAGGCCACAGTTGAGCAAATATACTCCTTGTCTTTCATTCAAATTTTTAAATTCTCTATTAGCATCCAAAATATTGCACAGTATGTGCTTTTTGTGTTTAGTTTTGACAGCTAATCCCCCACCATCGTCGACCCTTCTCTTGTCATGTTATAGTGAAATTTCACTGTGTCTCCACCGCAGTCTGCCGGCATTTCTTTGCGTTGCTCCATTCTGCCCCACAGAAAATCAGCGAGAGTCTCTGGTCTATCTGCTGCAACACACACGCTCACACACACTGTTAGTTTCTGTTTGTCCTCCACACAGGAGTGTAGGTTATTTAAATGTTCTTTGAACATATTTTCATCACAAACAGTGGCAGAGCCAGAAATAAAATTAATTTCATGAATAATTAATGACTTTTCACCTGTTTGTTTTTTCCGCAATGAGTGCAGTCCTGTCAAAAATACACCTGAAAATGCACTGCAGTCATACTGACACTACACGAGTGTTACACTATGTTTTAATGTCTGTTTCTGTAGAATATTTCACAGACATGAAGAGAAAAAAAACACAACAAGATAGAAGAAGAATATGATTTTTCCAGCATCTTTTTTTCTTTTTCCCTTTCCCTCTCTTCCCCTCACTCTGTCCCTATTTCAAATGCATGTGTTTGTGTGTGTGTGTGTGTGTGTGTGTGTAAAATCATGTCATTAGAAATAAAGTGTAACGACTGTAAACTGTGTCTATGTGTATTTTGTATCTCTAAAATTATTCACACTAATAGCGATAAATTGATAAAGCCTAACTGATCTGCATAGACGGGATCACAGCGGTCAGATCATCTTTACACATCAGTCGCTGACAGCTGGAGCAACTTTACTGTTCTGTGTGTTTATTGGATCCAGAAAAACAAGGATTAAACAATTATGATCCACCACATACAGTACAAAATAAAGAAGATGTTTTAACAAGATGCACCCCATCGTCCTGACACGGGGAGAAAAACTATTTGATGGATGGCGGATAAGCGTAACTTTATGCACGGCTTATCCAATTTTAGAGACTTTTTGCATTGTGTTTCCTCCACCAAATGTTACTGTGAATGCATTGTGCAGCTGATGTCAGACGAAGAGGTAACGACCAATGATATTTCAGACCACTTTCCTTTTGTTAACCTCTGCTTGCTTTGGAGGCACCCTGCCATCTCCATATATCCTGCGTTTTCTTGCTTGCACAGCAATGGCCTCATAGAGATGAGTGTCGTCAGCATAGCTGTGGAAAGAGATGCCGTGCCTCTTGATGACACTGCCAAATTAAAAAGTAACAGTCCTAGAATTGATCCTTGTGGTGCCTCGCAGGTAACCTTGTGGTGTGTGGAGGAGTGGTTTGGTTATATATTGAAACAAAATTTTTGACAGCTGTTTCAAATTTGATCAACAAACAAAGTTCAGTTGTTAAGACTAGTTTCTTTTAACTGTGACTCCTGGGAAAGGTAAAGGCCTATCTAGTTTGACAGAGGTATTCACTTGTTTATAACTTCTCATTTGGATTATTGAAATTCCTTGTACTATGGTATTGATCAGTTGTCACTCCGGCACCTACAGCTGGTTCAAAATGCAGCTGCACGCCTTCTGACTGGGAAGAGACAAAGAGATCATATCACTCCTGTTCTGGCCTCTCTTCACTGTCAGTGTCAGGATCCAGATTAAGATTCTTTGTTGTGTTGTTCTTGTTTTGAAATCCCTGCATGGGCTGGCACTGCAATATCTGTCTGAGTTGTTGCATCTACAAGCTCCTATCAGAGCGATGTGGTCAACACACCAGATGAAATGTCCCTGGGTGCAGGCGAAAAACCCGTGGTGACGGAGCCTTTGTTGTAGCTGCTCCCAATATGTGGACCAGCCTACCTCTAAACATTAGAGCTGCTCAGTCTATTGAAGATTTTAAATCCCTCCTTAAAACTCAACTCTTCGCTCTGGCTTTTAATACAAATTGAGTTTGACATTTTGCCTTTTTATTTATGCTCCTGTTTATTTGTGTTTTTATTGTGTCTTACTCATATTGTTATTTTATGTTTTCAGCCTGTACAGCACTTTGGTCAACCTAGGTTGGTGTAAATGTGCTATATAAATAAAGAGTGACTGGACTTGACTTGAAAATTTTCTTATGCAAAGATATGATTTAAACCAATTAAACAAATTCTAGTCAGGCAAACATTCTAATTTGGTGTTAGAGTTTAAAAAGGTACTTAAATGATTAAAAACAAGTTTCGCTAAAATTTTGCTTCACAATAGATGATTAGAAATCAATCCAGTTTTTTTGTTTGTTTGTTTGTTTGTTTTAAACCAACGCAGTTTTAAAATGTTTGGGGAAGACACCAAGCTGCAGGGAGTGATTTGCTAAGGCATAAGGATGTGATCAGATACAGGATTAAAAATCCTTTAAAAAGGGAGGGAAGGACTGGCTTCAGTTCTCAGCACTGTCCCAAACCGTCTGTCATGACATCAGTCTGTACTGAGGACACAGGTAAAGGCGGAGTGTGCCTGTTTCGCAGGCAGATTCCAGATTTTATGTTGATTATTTTCTCAGTAAGGTAGCCAAAGAAATCTTCACATTTATAATCTGAAATGTTGTATTTATGTTATAAAGAAAAAACAGTCTAGGGTTGTGAATGTTGTTTTATATAAGGTTGGAGAAATATCCTTGTGAATTGTCTCTTTATAGTTCCAAGTTTTTCAGTGAATAGCCTCTATTACAATGTATTGTCAGTTTGGTTTTTCACCATTTGCTTTTCTGCATTCTTTTGTTGGATCTTTGGAGGGATTTTTTTTCAAGAGACAACTTTTTTGCAGTTATTTTCCTGGTTGTAGTTGTAGTCATTGTGTCAAGGGCTCTTGTGTTTTTTTCTACGGTTAAAATTGTCCACTAAATCTTCACAGGATGACGGTAAGATTTCACATTTGTAGGATGCAAAATGTGTTACAAGGAGTTGTGGTGATGCTGGTGTGGTGATTTTGCAACTTAATGTTTTGCCTATCAAAATTAATTAATAATTATCGTAGATTATTATTAATTATATTAAATAATAAGATCTAATTTACACCAGATCGCCTCAGGACCACCACCCTTAAAAAAGGAAAAGATAGCCACTTCCTTGATTCAGTCTCATAAAAAGTACTTAACTGTCAATTTGGAATTTGATCCATAATTAACTTAATAGCCTGCCGAAGAGTTCATGGTGTCCAGAACACGGGAAGCATTGCAGTACAGGGAATCCAGAGATCCAAAGGTGGCATCGGCTGGTATCCAGGTGCGAACAGGCTGGAAATGGAAGGCAGACAAAGCTCTGGAGGTGGCTGAGTCAAGGCTGAGGCAGAAGGCCCTGCTGGGGCTCATAGCGACAGGGCGTGCAGGCATTGGCTACCTCCCAGCAACGAGGGTTGACAAGGCTAGAGGCAAAGAGCGGCAACATCTTGTTCAGGAGGAAGTGTGGGCAGGAGTGGAGGAAGTTCGAGCCAGCAGGATGGTGGGAATGGGGCAACAAGGAGCATGGACTAGATGGGAGAATGTTCTGCAACGCAAGATCACCTGGTCTAACATCTGGAAAGCAGACTTCCATCGCATCAGGTTCCTAGTCCAGACTGTGTATGATGTCCTTCCAGGTCCAGCTAACCTCCACGTCTGGGGCAAAACCGACACACCATCCTGTCCTTAATGTTCAGGAAGGGGTTCCCTGGAACACCTCCTCAGCAGCTGCCCAAAAGCGCTTGCAGACGGGCACTATCGCTGGCGCCATGACCAGGTGCCTAGGGCAGTTGCTGATAGCGTCGCCACAGCCATCAATACCATCTCCAAAAACTCCAAAAACTCTTTGACCCTAGTTTCTGTCAGATTATCAGTATGTTTGTTGAAATCACCAAATTAAATGCAGTTTTCATGAATCACTAATACTAAATCGGAAAGTTCTGGTAAAAATGAGAGGACAGATAACTCAGGAGATCTATATGTTGTCACTGCTGGAAAACAAGGCTGACAACTTGAAAAAGTAGGGTTATACTGAAAGGCATGAAACGTGCTGAGGTCCACAGATCCGCCCTCAAATGTCTCTCTAAATTGCAGCTGTTCCTCCACCTTTCTTTCCCTCTCCTGTTGAAACAGAGAAGGTGTAGCTGAGTGGACAGGCCTCCATCAGTGTGGCAGGAACACAAAATGATATGTTAGCTTGTACCCTTACTTTAAAAAGAGCTCATTCAATTTCTGTCCTTTGAGGTCAAAATGAGCTTCTTTTATGAGCAGTAAAGGTTTATTTGTTTGGTCTGTTTTTAGCTCTGTTTGCGTTGCTGTGACGGGTAAAGATGATGAATTTAAAGGGTGAGCAGGGAGGATGAGATGAGACAAACAGAAGGACCAAGCAAGAGTTTGCTCTGCAGTGGACCGTTTTGTGGAGCAACAGAGCATGCCAGGCCAGTAGCTGGCAGTGTAACTTTGTAATGACATGACCAGAGCCACAATTAAAGAAATTCAGCTGCAGTATGACTTCTAAAGTGGTGGGAACTCAATTAGTGGGACAACTATGTACTGAGTAAGACAAGGTGTCTGTTAAAATGCGTGAGCCCAGGCCATTTGGGTGGACGATGGACAGAAGCAGGTCAATGCAGGTCAATTTAAGAGAAATTTAAAATTGTCAGTAAATACCATGTTGTGAGATCTGCATGCGAACTGGAGCGAGGTGTGCAGGCAGAGGAGGCAGAAAAAGTGTTCAGCTCCATGACCAAGACATGAAGAGGTCTACAAACGAAGACTTTCCACAGCCATAAAAAACGCTAAAAAACCGTGAAGAACACAGAACATTTATCAGAATTACCACCAGGGCTGGGACAAGGTTCTTCACGCTGTAAAACGAGTATAAAGGATTGTATAAAAGAGGGACATAATAAAAAAAAAATCAACAACCAAGATTCTTTTCCTAATCATTTTACAGTACAAGGTTCTAGAACAAAATCCAGTTTCTACACCTTGTGATGCATTTCTCTTAGCCAGGGTGGAGATGTGTGATGACCAATGACAGGACTTTGAAGCTCTGTGTATTTAGAATCATTAAATTTGTAGTTTCTTGTATTTCTTAGTTGTGGTTTATAGCCCAGTCCATAGAGTATGTTCTCATATTTCATAATGTGTTTAATGTAAATATGAGGGACAATCTACAAAGATTTCAGCATTTGAAAGAAGAACTATTTTAAGAACTATTTATAATAGAAAGTAGGCGAGGGGTTATTGTAGTTAAGACGTTTTTAAGAAGTGAGGCTGGCAAGATATCTACTGGACTGGATGTTGACTTCAGACTATCCACAAGGTCAGATAAGTCTTGAAGGGAAATTGGAGTGAAACGGTCAAGAATTGATGGCTGACATGGAAAAGCAGTACATGGAGTTGAAGTGGGAGTGATGCTGGCTCTGACATCTCTGATCTTATTTTCAAAGAGAGACATAAAATTACTGCAGTCCTCGTTGGAGAATACGGGAATATCAGGGGGAGCCGCAGTGACAACATCGCTAATAGTCTCAGAAAGGACCTTTGGGCTGTGTTTGCTGTTTGCTGTTACGTTTGCAAAGTAAGATGTTCTTGCATCTTTGACCATAACGTTGTATTGAGCTGTAAGTTCTTTGTAGTGGAGACGGTGAACATTGAGTTTTGTCGACTTCCATAGCCTCTCCACTCTCAGACATTTGCGCTGGAAACAACCAACATGTCATTCAACCAGGGGGATGAATTTACAGAGGGGACGAGTCCAGTTCTCTTTGGATACAGATTACAGATTACAGATTACAGGGGCAAAGGAAGCTTGCTTGTTTCTCCAGATTTATTTCATTTTCTAACTTGAAATCTTCAGTCATAACACTGACCCAAGTGAAATTACTTGAGGACATTTATTCACCTTTATGTTGCTCCAAAGGCTTTATAAAATGTATACAGAGTTCAAAATGACATCATTCTTTGGATTTTGATGGACTTAAAAAAAAACATTTTATTCATTGAAATGTGCTGATCCATGACATGGACCCATATCTAACATCCTCATAGAAAGATAAGTGTAATCATCAAGTTTTGTATTTTTGGCGAAATATTTTAGGATATCTCTGTCCCTCCCTTCCTAAAATGACCCGTCTCCTGTCAGTGAAGCTGGACGCACAGGACCAACAATAGACTGGACCCCTGTTGTTGTTTCTTTCAGGTCCTGGCAGGTCACACAGAAAAGGAAGTCAGTCCTAATTGGCCCGCTCTTGACCTGGCTTGCACCCTGCTCGTCCGCTGGGAAATGTTTTTGTCAGATTAAGCTTGCAGCCGGCAACCTCTCCCACATTCTTCTGTTTCTGATAGCAAAATGATTCTCAGACTTCACTCCAACATGTTGATGGAGGAGGACAAAAACAAGTTTTGGCACAGAGTCAGGCCAGCTTGGATAAAGACAGTGTTGCAATGCACTGCTGTTTTCATGTGCAGCACTCTGTTTTAATTAGAAACACAGACACACAAATGTCTTTAATACATCGGTCTTCAAATATATCTTTCAAACCCTAACCCTTTCAATGCTTGTATGATAATTTGCATAAATGTTTTCACTTATTCTTGTTCTCATTCTTGCTTTCAGTGTGCATTTTTTGTCCACTTGTGTATGACGTTAAAGCCTGTAATAACTGATTTTTGTTGAAGTTTTGAACACACCACATCCAGTAGACACCCAGCAGAATTATCCTTCACATCTTGAGTCGTGTTTGTGTGTTCCAGTGCTGTGTTTTCTCTGTTTTCTCTGTTTTCTCTGTTTTTTAGCTGCTTCATGCTCCACTGGGCTCAACTGCGGGTCTCTAACTGTGTCTGTATGCTGCTTGGTGTGAAGCAGCGAGTGGACACTAGGATTTTTTGGCCCTTTTTCTCCCAAAAACAGCTGTGACTGAAAATGCTCTGTGGGCTGTGAAAGTGAACCAAACAGCGTCATGTTGTTTTAACATCACTGTGTTATGCATTATTATCATAAAAAATGACTATGGCTGCTTTGAAAAATGAAAATTAAAGCTTTTGTTCCAACTCCACAGGTTCGTGTCCTCTTGCTGCGGTGTGTGTGTGTGTGTGTGTTTGTGTGCTGTTGAACAATGGCAGAGTGAACACCACCATCACTGGGAGGGTCACTGGACTCTGCGGCACAAATGGGGGGTGGGCCACAAGATGAAAAAAAAATACTGAAAAGGAAACGTCACAAAGGAAGGTCTGTGGCTCCTGTTTTTGCAGATTTTTTTGAAAGCCCTGTAAATGGGCGTGTCCACGCACCACAGTTCAGGTCACCGGATGTTTTCCCTCAGAACGTTACAGTAGTACTCAGCCCTAACAGGCCGACCCTGGGGAACCCATTCCAGAGCAGAAAAGCCCCAGCATGCCTTTGGTTGGGCTGCGATCTGAAGTGCCTTGGAGACTGCCAACGTTCCAATGCTAACCTGCGGTTTGGCGTCTGGATCACAGTCACAATTCTCATCACTAGTGACGCGCCTGGTAAACCAGACTCATAATTCACTTTGTGAATAAATTCACTCTGTGAAAACAGTCTGGCCACGCTCCATGGGGGATTCTTTGCAGAATTTAAATCCTAGTAGAGGTGATATCAGGTTAAGAGTAAAACTACTGGAGCAGCCTTAAACCAATCTGTATGACGTATGCTGTGGGCCCGGCTAATGTTAGACAGATGTTATAGACTAACGTTACAGAGCTATTCAATTATCACATGAATGTTGTTGTGTTGTGACTGAAATTCTGACCCGCCATGCATCACACAAAGAAACAATTAGATGTTTTTCACTTGAAATAAAATCACTTTATCACCCAGCAGCTGCAGCTACAGGCCGCAGCTGATTGCTAACAGCGCTAACAGCAGCAGGTCCAGATTGCCGCTCAGCGGAGACAGCGGCTCAATCATCAGTAGCTCACAAACAAGACAAGTAGCAGCTAATGTCACATCAATCACATCACATAAATGATGTTATATTTTGTTAGGTTACTGGCTATTTTCGTCAGCTGTAGTGATTTGTACGGTGTTTGAGGCTGTGAGTCCCAGGTCGACACTGCACACATCAGTGGAAAGAAACCTATTATTCCCTACATGTAGTAATCACAGAAAAGGTACTTTCTGGGTTATCAAGGTTGCTATCCATCTGGTCGGAACATTCCTCTTTTAATATTTTGCAGTTTTCAATAACAAAGGGTTTTTGGTAGCCTGGTAAACCAGACCCATAGCCTGCCGCCATTACTGAACTACTGTGAGCAAGGTCTTAACTTCTACATCATTGAACTTAACCACTCCCACTGGCCGCTGATTGGTCCGGCCAAAGATTTGTCTAATTTCAAAGACGAGCCTCATTACCTGACTGTGTTCAAAATCATTTACGACCCCATTGCATTGTGGTATAAGGGAGTAAAATGTAGGGTACATCTTATGTACACTGAAATTTGCTGTGCATTGTGGGTATTTTTTAGTGCAATGTATAATAAATGAAATTATCCACAAAGAATTTGAACACTACTACAAGAATTTGAACACTACTACAGAACACTACTGTCCTAACATACAATACAACAAACATGAAAACACACAGAAAAACAAAACCATAATCAATGATGAATATACTCAGAACAGTGAAGACAACAAACGCACAAACATTTAAAAAAAATAAATAAATAAAATGGTGACAACCACCAGATGGCCATAAAGAGGCCATGAACCGGTGCATGCCCACCAAAATCGACATATATCATATACTAAAAGAGGCCATGTTCTGCTCATTTTTGGCTTCATATTTTATTTTTGGTTACTATTAGAGCAGCTTTACATAATTTGATGTTTAAAAAAATTCCTCTGTTCTCTCATATAGCTGACTGCAGCAGCCCTGTTTTTTTGTTTCTGTCTGAGTTTCTGTCTGTTTTAGCTCCCGCTCCGCCTCTAAAGGCTTACTCTGCTCTGATTGGCCCGTTCAGACTCACACCTGTCAGATGAGCCTATAGAGAAGCCCAGCACACTGTGACACACTAGTGGTCTGAGATTTAAAAAAACCTGATGAGATCAGAGCATTCAGAGCCGTTAGAAACAGCCACAGGGATTACTGCTGCACACCCTCACCTCATTGTTTCACACTGTGGCATCATTTAAAACGACGATCTGACTGTGTAACACCACTTACAGGCTGAAAAAGACAGAGAAGCATCATATGACCCCTTTAAATATCCTGTGTTTTTTATGCCCTATGCAAAAAAAGAGGGTTGATCATGTGAAACAGATTTTATTCTGAAGACAGGAACACACACAATGTTTAAACATGTGAAATAATGTTACAACTGCGGGTAAGTTATTCCAGTGAGATGGAGCCTTAAACATCTAAGTTTTTTTACCCGTGTTTCTCTGACTGTAGGGATGGAAAAGAAGTACTGCGATATATATACTGCAGAGTGTGGAACCACAAACTGATTTGAAGTGAGAATAATTTAAATGAACACTTTTGAATATTGATTGAAATCAATAGATGTGTCTTCTTGTATTGAGTGGAGGCCATTTAAGAGAGTTGTACATCAGATCATTAGTGCTGAGTACTGTAGGAGTAGCCAAGGACAAATCTACAGAGACTGTTACATGCCGTATTGAGTGGCTGAAGGTTGGAAGCATTTTGATAAACTACATCAGCACAGTGAAGAAAAAGAAACACAAGTTGTGAGGCAAGTTTCTTCCGCACACGAAAAGTGAAACAGTTTCTGGATTGAAATAAAACACTGGTTGTAAAGTTTGGGCCTGTGGACGCGTGGCTGCACGTACTCACTCAATGTGCACATTTCACCGAACATGTGCAACTCAGGTGCTGTTTACCATCATGTGACATAACTGGAAACACTCAGCAAAAAGTTTCTGCTTTCAGCCGCTAAATTAGCATTACTGTGTAGTGCTCCATTTGTGTGAACAGGAACAATCTCAGATGTTTTTGATAGCAACTCTTACTCTGACAGATTAGTCACCGCTTCTCGATTGATCAGTAACTGGAAAAAACAAACAAAAACAAAAACAGAGGCAAATTTGGATACTAAGCCTGCAGAGCAGAGACTGAAAACAGGACCGCAGGTAAACGGTTTTATTAGAGCCTGCTTTGATGAGTGAATGACTTGGCAGTCTGAGAGACCGTTGCGACTGGGCCATGGCAGGCTGAGCACAGGGCTTTGCTGAGGCTGACGAGCAGTGTGAAGATAAGGTGAAGCTGGAGTGGAGGCCAGATCAGGACTTGGTGAGGATCCAGTTACGGGAGGATGGGAAAAATGCAGGTCAGGGAAGGGGATTTCCTGAGTGCAGCCGACCAGGAGGGAGGCCGAGGCCGCAGGGACTAATGACGGAAGCAGAGGTCAGGCAGGGGAGACAGGAGTTACAACACCAAACACATAAAATGAATCCAAACCTACGAGAGGCGGAAATCTACAGGACTGACAAAGCAACTTTAAATTTTCATTTTATTTTGTGTACTGGGGAGGGCAAGGTATTTTTTCGACTGTTATTATCATTTGCAGATGGGGGAGGGCATGTAAAGTTGTACCCTTGACAAAAACTTAGGCCAATTTATGCTTCTTCACTGGACACATTTGTTAAGTGTTGCTGAACAAAAATGATGTAATTTCAACAGAAACTGTGTTGACTGACATTTTCATTTCATGTCGCGTACCGGGAGAGTTTTGTGATGTTGCGAATATTGTCATATTTGTCGAGCAACGTGATTGGATTGTGTTAAAGTTGCTATGGAGATACTTTTAACTGAACTTCCTACTAGATATTGTCATGTTTGTGTCAAATATGGTTACCATGGAGATAACTTAAACCTTTCGCTGAAACATGTGGTAAAAGGACTGTATTTATGTAGTGCTTGTCGAGTCTTTTCGACTTCTCAAAGCTCTTCACAACACAAGTCAGCATTCACCCAATAACACACACATTCAATGTCTTGCCCAAGGACACTTTGACATGTGGATCGAAGGAGGCGGGGATCGAACCACGACCTTCTAATTGGTAGACGACCCGCTCTACCTAAGCACATATTGAAAATGTTGCGCTGCTCTTTCATTCCTGTCGAACAACACTTATCAAAAGTGTTGAGTGACGAAACATAACTTTGGCCTTTAGTTTCACCACAAACTCTGTCTCCCCGTGAGACACTTGATAAATCTGAATTCAAGAGACAATCTTCCAAAGACAGATATCATAAAAACAAACTATACGCCCTGACTCGTGTTTTGGAAGAACTGCAAGTATCCACAGAGTCTGAGTTTGGATTTGAAACATTTTCTTCATTTTTTAGAACATTTTCTGATAGAGTATCATTCAGAGACTACCTGCTTTAAAAAGTAGAAAAAAGCTAGAACTTGAGAGTGGGGGAGGACTGAGAGAAGATAGTATAACTGTCAGGGAGGGCAGTTGAGTGAAACAAAATAATATATCAAAATTAATCCCCCACCAACATCACCAGTTAGCTAAACAACAGCTAATTACAATATTCAACAACTTCCTAGCTAATTAAACTAAGGTGGCAGTATGGTTCACATCCAGGTTTAAAAAAACATGACGAGTGTTAACATATCAGAATTAATGTCTGTCTTTCTGACTGTCACGAAACAGAAAAACACGCTCATGCTGTAATCTGGCTCCTGAAGTATCATCCTGCGTCCTGCTGTAGGCGCACAACACTGTTTAAAATTAGACAAAGATAAGTTTTGTTTGCTTGTTTGTTTGTTTGTTTTTTGTTTTAAGACTGCCTGTAGACTAAATAGAGCAGATTGAATCTGTTTACCTACGTCTTTTGAAAAAATTAGTGCCCAGCCTGCATGAATTTACAAAATACTGGACTGCAAATCAAACGGGGAACAGCACATCTCTCTGCCTCCCCTCATGACTCCACAAATCAGCCAATCCTGAAATGAAGCTGAAACGTGCAGTTGGGGTTTGATCCAAAGCCGTGGTGGTGTTATGAATTTATGACTGGAACAGACCGTCTCAAAGTGATCCATGTCATTACGGTCAAAGCAAAATTCAAGCAAACACTGACATCCCATCATGCAGTGTGACTCTCAGCAGAGACATCGTGTAGCACATATGTGATCATCACACGGCTGTCTGTTCCCCCAGACTCTTATTGACTCCAACGGCTCTCATTTGGGAAACGTGTTTACGGTTTATAATCTGTGTGGATCGAGTCACTAACTCTGTGTCTGTCCCTCGGACTTCCAAATATGCTGAACCGAGAAAAACGACTTCTATTGATTATAGTAATTTAATTCGCATTAAGTGTAAAACTAGACAAAACCATGACAGGAAAATTAAGTGTGGTTTTCTAAATATTAGATCTCTGCCATCCAAGGCTGTTTTAGTTAACGATTTAATAAC